>JBBPBX010053748.1:0-23734 GCA_038048925.1 Garcialebias charrua | reverse complement strand
ATATATATATATATATATATATAAAAATATATAAATATATATGTGTATATATATGTATATATATATATATATATGGTAAATGGAGCTTATTTATATAGTGCTTTCCAGCCCCCTGTGAGGAGCCCCAAAGCGTTTCACAATACCAACCATCCACCGATTCATACACACATTCATACACCGGTAGTGGTAGCCTGTCTCACCTAATGAGCTTGTTTGATTCAAAATGACCGCCTCACCTAATAAGCTTGTTCGATTCAAAATGGCCGCCTTACCTAATTAGCTAGTTTGATACAAGCTAATTTGATACAAGCTAGTTTGCTAGCCTCTTCCACGCCAACAGAATGACCTCATATACATACCAATGGTTGCAAAAATGCTAATGTGATACAAGCTAGTTTGATACAAGCTAGTTTGCTAGCCTGTTTGATCCAAAATGGTCGCCTCACTTAATGAGCTTGTTTGATCCAAAATGGCCACCTCACCTTATGAGTATGTTTGATTCAAATTGGCCACCTCACCTAATGAGCTTGTTTTATTCAAAATGGCCACCTCACCTAATGAGCTTGTTTTATTCAAAATGGCCACCTCATCTAATGAGCATGTTTGATTCAAAATGGCCGTCTCACCTAATGAGCATGTTTGATTCAAAATGACCGCCTCACCTAATAATCTTGTTTGATTCAAAATGGCCACCCAAAATGGCCACCTCACCTAATTAGCTAGTTTGATACAAGCTAGTTTTATACAAGCTAGTTTGCTAGCCTCCTCCACGCCAACAGAATGACCTCATATACATACCAATGGCTACAAAAATGCTAATGTGATACAAGCTAGTTTGATACAAGCTAGTTTGCTAGCCTGTTTGATCCAAAATGGTCGCCTCATCTAATGAGCTTGTTTGATCCAAAATGGCCGCCTCACCTTATGAGTATGTTTGATTCAAATTGGCCACCTCACCTAATGAGCTTGTTTTATTCAAAATGGCCGCCTCACCTAATGAGCTTGTTTTATTCAAAATGGCCACCTCACCCAATGAGCATGTTTGATTCAAAATGGCCGCCTCACCTAATGAGCATGTTTGATTCAAAATGACTGCCTCACCTAATAAGCTTGTTTGATTCAAAATGGCCGTCCAAAATGGCCGCCTCATCTAATTAGCTAGTTTGATACAAGCTAGTTTGCTAGCCTCCTCCACGCTAACAGAATGACCTCATATACATACCAATGGCTGCAAAAATGCTAATGTGATACAAGCTAGTTTGATACAAGCTAGTTTGCTAGCCTGTTTGATCCAAAATGGTCGTCTCACCTAATGAGCTTGTTTGATCCAAAATGGCCGTCTCACCTTATGAGTATGTTTGATTCAAATTGGCCACCTCACCTAATGAGCTTGTTTTATTCAAAATGGCCACCTCACCTAATGAGCTTGTTTGATTCAAAATGGCCGCCTCACCTTATGAGCTTGTTTTATTCAAAATGGCCACCTCACCTAATTAGCATCCTGTGCTCCAGCATCAATGTGTGGCATTGAGGCTGCACAGTTGCAGAGAGGAAAGCTGTGCAGAGAGTGGTGAAGGCTGCACAGAAGTCTGTTGGAGTCAGTCTCCCCACCATCACAGACATTTACACCTCCAGATGCAGAAAAAGAGCCACCTGCATCATGAAAGACCTCACTCACCCAGCACACTCACTCTTTGCCCCACTCCCCTCAGGACGGAGGTTGAGGAGCATCAAATGTAGAACCACTAGACTGAGGAACAGCTTCTACCCTGAGGCTGTTAGACTCATGAATAAATAAATAATAAGAATAATCACTGCAAAATATCACATCATGCTGATGCTGATCTGTTTTCTTGTTGCTGTGTTCATTTGTGACCATCTGCTCATACAGACTCATGTTCGTGCTGCTGTTTATAATGATGTTTTTCCACTACATTAGAGCTTAGTGTATTACTAGTTGATGTTTTTCTTAGTTAATTCTAGATGTTATTACTGTTTTTCTCTTGCATTTGTTGTTGGATGTAACTGGGACCCCGTGTACATAATCTCGTTTTCATCACATGTACCACATGCGGTGCAAATGACAATAAAGACTCTCTGACTCTGACTCTGACTCTCTGATATACATACCAATGGACGTGATAATGCTAATTCAATCTCGCAAGTCGGGGACCACCTGTACAATCCCGCCACCTTCAGATAAAAGTGGCCAACACAGGTAGTTCTTGACTTGCGGCGGCTTCAACTTACGGCGTTTCAGCTATACGAACCGGCGTAGAAATGGAACTTGTTCGTAAGTTGGGGATCACCTGTACAATCCCCCTTCAGATAAAAGTGACCAATGCAATCCCGCCTTGACCGTGGAATAGGTGACAGGTGACAGGACTTGCAGTCTCCCCTAGCAACTTCATCTGCCATAGCAACTGATTCTGTAGTCTGTGATGTAAATGGCCTCATATACATACCAATGGACGTGATAATGCTCCTTCAAACTGTCATTTTACAGTCTCCCATGGGAGCTATAGGTAAAATATGTACAAGTACATATGTTTGGTAGTCCTAGTGTTAAACGTCATTGCACCTCAAACAGGAATGCCACTGTCAAGGAAATAACAGAATGGGCTCAGGAATACTTCCAGAAAGCATTGTCAGTGAACACAATCCACCGTGCCATCCGCCGTTGCCAGCTGAAACTCTACAGTGCAAAGAGGAAGCCATTTCTAAGCAAGCTCCACAAGCTCAGACGTTTGCACTGGGCCAGGGGTCATTTAAAATGGAGTGTGGCAAAATGGAAGACTGTTCTGTGGTCAGATGAGTCACGATTTGAAGTTCTTTATGGAACACTGGGACGCCATGTCATCCGGACCAGAGAGGACAAGGATAGCCCAAGTTGTTATCAACGCTCCGTTCAGAAGCCTGCATCACTGATGGTATGGGGTTGCATGAGCGCTTGTGGCATGGGCAGCTTGCATGTCTGGAAAGGCACCATTAATGCAGAGAACTATGTTCAGGTTCTAGAACAACATATGCTCCATCTAGACGTCATCTCTTTCAGGGAAGACCCTGCATTTTTCAACAAGATAATTAAGATATTTCTAAACTTGAGAAACTGGTCTCCTCTGTCCCCAGACGTCTGTTGAGTGTTGTAAGAAGAAGGGGGTATGCCACACAGTGATAAAAATGGACTTGTCCCAACTTTTTTGGGATTTGTTGACAGAATGACATTTTAAAACATATTTTCCCCTTAAAATGATACATTCTCTCAGTTTAAACTTTTGATCTGTGATTTGTGTTCCATTCTGAATAAAATATTAGATGTTGGCACCTCTACATCATTGCATTCAGTTTTTATTCACAATTTGTTTAGTGTCCCAACTTTTTTGGAATCCGGTTTTTAGGTTCTTGCGTGTCTGTATAATTTCCATTAGTGATTTTTAGGTAAATGGTGTAGCAGTTGGTTCTTGTGATAACTCACTGATGGCTCTGAACATGATAAATTACATTCTTATATATATTTTTCTCATTTCTCAAACACATTATAGACCCTAGCCTCAAAATGTGACGCTTCCAGCTAATTAATCTGTTCATGTTCTTACCAGTCCAAGATCGGCCCGTTGAGGCAACAATTCCACGACATCCCTCTCTGTCTGTGGCCTGGGTTCGTATAGGGAAACACCCAAATTGCTGTAAAAACAACAAAAATCGGCATAACTTAAAATTAATATCTGTAAGAATTTTCTGTAAATGTGGAAAAAGCATGCAGGTTACAAATAATACAATTAAATAATTAAATTAATGGCACTAATTTGTGGCCAAATAGTACTTTGTCCATCATTTAGGGCCCCCTGTGCTAACTGGGTTTAGATTTTTTTGTGTGTTTAAAAAAAAGAAGCAATGTGTGGCGTTCATCTTGCGTTTAAAAGTGGAGCTGACCTCCGTCTTTACCTGCTGACAGTCAAACTAATGATTCCTTTGCATATTTCTTGCTCCTTGAAAACCAATAGTGTGCCAAATACAATCCGTTTCTTCACAATCTTACAATTCTGAAGAAAAAAACTTTAAATAATAGGATTATATATGATTATTAACACCTTACAATACAATTGATTATGCTCTGTCTATCTCCATCCATCCATCCATCCATCCATCCATCCATCCATCCATCCATCCATCCATCCATCCATCCATCCATCCATCCTCTCAATCAGGAGGAGCAATGGTTCTACTCCGATTTCAGGTTACTGAACTTATCACCCTATCTCTAAGGGAGAGTCCAGCCACTCAGCAGATGAAACTCATTTCAACCTCCTGTATCCACAATCTCATTCTTTCTGTCCCTACCCAGAGTTCGTGACCATAGGTGAGGGTAGGAATGTAGACTGACCGGTAAACAAAGAGCTTTGCCTTACAACTCAGTTCTCTCTTCACCACAACGGACCGCTGTTCTCTCTTCACCACAACGGACCGGCACAGAGTCCGCAATACTGCAGATGCTGCACTCATCCGTCGTCAATATCATGCTCCATTCTTTCCTCACTCATGAACAAAACCCAGAGATACTTGAACTCCTTCACTTGAGGCAGAACTTCACACTCGACCCAAAGAGAGTAATCCACTCTTTTCCGACATTTTTTTTTCACCTAGTTTGATCTTAAATGACCATTTAAACAAAAATAATTAGGAGAACAGGGAGACACTGGAATTATAAACTTAAGCAAGCTTGCTTTCAAATTTTATTAAATCTAAACCGGAGTCTTTTGATTGACAAGGGCAAATGATGAAGGAAAACTGAACCTTACAAGGAATCCACGTTTATATTTTGGTAAACCAGTTGCTGCTGTTAACGGTTTGAGATTCAGTTGTTTATTTCGTCCCCTCTTACAGTTTTTACTTGTTCACATTATCCATTTCTGACTTTCTACGTCTGTTCCCTGTCATTGTACTGGAGGCGAGGAGGCATTTAAAAAACATGAGATTCATGGAACAAACAGAACAAAAAAATTGTCTCCATATAAAAATGATCCAGCAATTTTCTTTTACAGTACGACTGAATAAAATATAAATAAAAAATCAAGCAAGTGTTGGAAGATTGCGTGAAGATTTAACCTGGCAGACTTCCTGTTATTCAGCAATGTTCTGTGTTCCTCTCTGTTCATGGATTGGTACGGAAAGGTGCTTAAATATTATTTTTCTTATAAATATTTAAAACCTTGGATCACTGTGATAGGTGCATTTAAGTGGTTTGAATTAAGACTAGGACCCTCCTAAAATAAAAATAAAACAAGTGGTTGGGGGAGTTTGGATTTCTCTTTTCTATGTATTATTCAGACTTCAGACATTAAAAAAAAAATCTGATTTCAGGTCTTTTTAAAGGGGACCTTACTGACATGGGCGGAGCTAGACTTTTTTTGCAAGGAGTGGCACAAGGGTGGCCAAGGTGTTTTTTGAAGGGGGCACATATAAATAAAAAAAATGACTGTTTCTTTGATCTGTTACCTGAGAAACATAACTTTTTACAGTTTTCATAACCCATATGCATCTGTATGTGATGTGTCTGCCTCTGTCTCTTTGTGCCTCTGTCAGTCACTCCAATATAATGACTACAAATTAAAACAAGCTTTTTTAGCAAAATGAAAAGCATATCAGAGTGAAATACACTGAAGATTTTTTTTAAATCTAAATGTTTAAAAAAATTATAAAATATTTCTTAGCAAAAAATAAAGAAACCAAATGTTATGCATCAATTTTTGATTTTTGAGTAGAAAATGCCTGTTTATTTAAATTTTCTCTTTTGATAGCAACACCATTTTGGTCAGATTTGTATTCAGTACGTCATCTTCCCCCCAAATCCCTTTTCCAACCTCCCCAGCATTTTGAATGATTGTCATATTTATATCTGTCTAGTCTGTGGTTACACAAATATTATTTCCCTTTCCCCCAGTTTTTTTTTCATATTTCTAAGACTAAAATGGAAAAATAGAAATATGACCACTGTTAGAAAAGACATTGAGGTTTATTGTTGTCATTATATACTGTTGTCTGTACTTCATATGTTCTGTCTGGAGCAGGTCCCACTTGTAAACGAGTCCCCGTGGCTCAATGAGGCTAGCCTGTATAAATAAAGGTTGAATTAATGAATGAGTGACTGAGTTCATCAATCTTGCACTATATTTGTTTTACATACAATATCTTATGATGACATGTTTCACCTTACAACACAAGTATATTATTGAAGTCTTAAAAACTGTCAAAAATCACAATCATCCTATATTGTCTTGATATACAGTACTTAACTGTGCAGTACTGTTTCCTGCTCTTCGTTATTGGGGACTTCCTATTCTACAGTACAGGAAGGCCTTTGTGAAGCTGTAAATGAGTACTTTTTACACAACCTGAGTGACAAATCAGTGTGATAAGAGCTGGTTAGGATCCTCAGTACAAATGATTACTTCCATAGAGCCTTCTGTTCCATGTTTACATTTACAGAACAAAGACTAGTTGCTGAAAATGTTTGTTGGCAAAATATTTCATGAACCATTGCATTGTTTTCAACCATAACTCAGCCAGTTTTAGACATTGAGCTGAAATTTGGTATGGTGGTATCCAAAAGCAATCACTATGACGTTTTGAAAACTAATCACGATTTCAAGCTAATTGCTAATGCTAATTTCACAAAGTCAGAGTCAGAGTCAGAGTCAGAGAGAATTTATTGTCATTTGCACCGCATGTAGTACATGTGTTGAAAACGAGATTATGTACACAGGGTCCCAGTTACATCCAACAACAAATGCAAGAGAAAAACAATAATAACATCTAGGATTAACTAAGAGAGACATCAGCTAGTAATACACTAAGCCCTAATGTAGTAGAAAAACATCATTATAAACAGCAGCACGAACATGAGCAGATGGTCACAGATGAACGCAGCAACAAGAAACAGATCAGTATCAGCATGATGTGACATTTTGCAGTGTTTATTCTTATTATTTATTTATTCATGAGTCTGACAGCCTCAGGGTAGAAGCTGTTCCTCAGTCTAGTGGTTCTACATTTGATGCTCCTCAACCTCCGTCCCGAGGGGAGTGGTGCAAAGAGTGAGTGTGCTGGGTGAGTGAGGTCTTTCATGATGCAGGTGGCTCTTTTTCTGCATCTGGAGGTGTAGATGTCTGTGATGGTGGGGAGACTGACTCCCACAGACTTCTGTGCAGCCTTCACCACTCTTTGTAGAGCTTTCCTCTCTGCAACTGTGCAGCCTCCATGCCACACGTTGATGCTGGAGCACAGGACGCTCTCCACTGCACACCTGTAGAACGAGGTGAGGACTGAGCTTCTCAGACCGGCTCGTCTCAGCCGTCTGAGGAAGTAGAGTCTCTGATGACCTTTCTTGATCAGGCTGGTGGTGTTATTGCTCCAGCTGAGGTTATCATTCAAGTGTACACCCAGGTACTTGTAACTGGAGACCACCTCCACCGCAGATCCACCTATATACAGTGGGGTGTGGGTGTGTTTGTTCCTTCTGAAGTCCACAATCATCTCCTTCGTCTTCTTCACATTCATGTGAAGGTTGTTCTCTTTGCACCAGCTCTCCAGATGTTCCACCTCCTGTCTGTAGCTGGATTCATCATTATCTGTGATGCATCCCACCACAGCTGTATCATCTGCAAACTTAACAATATGACAGCCTGGAAGTGTGGCTGTACAATCATATGTGAGCAGAGTGAACAGAAGAGGGCTCAGCACACATCCTTGAGGAGAGCCAGTGCTGAGGGTGATGGTGGAAGAGGAGAAGTTGTGGATCTTCACGGACTGTGGTCTGTTTGTTAAGAAGTCTAAGACCCAGTTACAAATAGAGGGGCTTAGTCCAAGTGTGGATAGTTTGTCTATCAGAGTTTGGGGGATCATGGTGTTGAAGGCAGATGTGAAGTCCACAAAGAGCAGACGCACGTATGAGTCCTTCTGATCCAGGTGGGTGAGAGCAGTGTGGACCACAGAGGAGATGGCGTCCTCTGTTGATCGGTTCTCACGGTATGCATATTGAAGGGCTATAATTCAGAAATTGGTTGACACTCAAAGCTGAAAATTGGTATAGTAGTAGCCAGTTGAACAACGCAGACATGGTTTGGACCATAAGAGATTGGAAACCCACTGCTTGGTGTCATGAGTCTGGATTCATTGGTTACCGGATCTGTCCATCTCAACACCTTTGGGATGTGGTGCATAGACGTGCAGCAAGGCCTGTCACAATAAACAATAAATCAATTAATCTCGCAAGATAAATAAAAATGATCAACCTCATTTTCTTTTATCGGCTTTATCGTTTCTTCGTCTTTATCTAATGAAGAGAACGGATGACAAAAGTTTAAACTCTGGTGTCCCTCCCTTTCTCTTTTGTCTTTGAAATATGTTTTAACTGTACAAAATCGCGTTTTTGGATCGTTAAAAGCAGCTAAGCTGAGAAGCTAAGCTTCGGGATAAACTTTCGTCTTGTCGAAGCTCCAAAATTTACAGTTGAAACCTGTGCCTTTGTGTAAAAAGTTGTTTTGCGCTGCAAAAAGTACAGGTAGTCCCCGATTTACGAGCGAGTTCCGTTACAACGAGGCGCTCGTAAACCGGAAATCTCGTAATTTGGAACGGCCGCCACGTGTCTCGTAAGTCCGGAATTTCGCTCGTAAATTGGAACGGTTTTGCTAGCGCGACTACGAACACTCGTTTTTCATCGAAAAACTGCTTATGAGTGCATAAAAATGATCGGAAACGTGTGTCCACATGTTTAGCTAACGAACTGTGGTGAAAAAACACAGAAAAACTCAGTATTTTTTGCGTTTTTTCAAAGAATTCGCCAGCTCGTAAGTCCGGAACCTCGTAGATCAGAGCGCTCGTAAATCGGGGACTACCTGTAGCTGAGAATTTGTTTACTGATTTTTTTATTTATTAAAAGCTTTGTGTGCATCCGCCATTTTGAGAATTGAATAAAGGAAGGAGAGACAGCCCATGTCGCATCAAGGGGCCTCCCTCCCTTTTTTCTTAAAGAGACATGCTGCTCGCTCCCTCACGATCCATCCTTTGGTTCAAACAGCCTTATACTGCCATCCAGTGGCCAAAAAAAGGTACTACACTCAAAACAAATTAACCAACATTTCTTCTTAATTACTAATTATTGTCAAATTTCAACAAAATTAATGTTTATCACAATAATTTCTGAGACAATCACCCAGCAAAATGTGTTATCGTGACAGGCCTATGTGCATCTGACAAATCTGCAGCAATGCTACTATGTCAATGTAGACCGAACTGTAAAGAATGTTTCCAACAACTTGTTGAATCTATGCTGAAATGATTAAGACAGTTTTGAAGGCAAAATGAGCTACAATCCAGTGTAAGGTGTATGTAATGGAGTGGGTAGTGAGTGTATACCAAGCATAGTTATTTGCTGTCCGTGCCCTGAAGCAATACAACTCGGTTAGCAAACACTGGCCATAATTGGAAGTCTGAAAAGGAACAATGTTCCTTATCAAGAAACAGGCGAACTTGAGTAAAATAGTGTTCTTGTTTGAAACAGCCACAGCTCCATCTCATCAGATACCCTTCAACTTCTGCAGAACCCGTCAGCGAGGCAAGCTAAATTACTGTCACTAATTACTTTTTACGGTGACTATTTTCCGCAATGTTAAACAAGCTCTTCCAGTGATAACATTTAATCAGTTCAGCTGCACAGATTGGGGCTTAACAGATGTTTCGTACCTGGCGAGAAGTCCACGGGAGTGACTGGTGCCAGATGAATTTCTTGTCCTTTGAAAAGAGGATGATATTTAACCCTGTTTCATAAGAAAGCCTCCCTGTGAAGACTCATTATTGGCAACATGCTTTATGGTCATCTAATCTAAAGGTGCACATGGGAGGGAGCATGAGTGAACAGATGTGCTTGTGTGGAAGGTTAAAAGGTCGAGCTGTTGCAAGGTGTCAGATTGATAAAATATGTGGGGTCAAATGTGTAAAATTGGTCATTTTTCACGGAGCGTTTCTCGGTCTGGTCTCTGAGGTGGGCTTCAGAGTGAAAGAAGTGCACCGCCTCAAATGCCACCTGAATGTGTGTAACCTCTCGCCTTCGCAGCGTCTCCTCTTGACAGGGAATGGCAGGTCCTTCTCATCTCTCTCAGGTTGCCTCGTATATCACTCTCGACTCGTGGACACCTCTCCATCCCACGAGACGAGAGGAAGAGTGCAGGTGATGTGGGCGAACTGCTCCTCGATCTAGCAGCTACTCAACAATCAGCAGCACATGCATCATCGGCCCTGAAAGTAATTTTGAACCAGCTGACACATCCGCTCGTATCCCCAGCTTGATATAGATGAATTGTTGATGACAGAAAAAAAGGCACATCGACTCCCGTTTGAAGCAGTCCAGCACAAAGAGGAATAGGGCCGAGCAGGAAGACACTGCAGTGTACTTCCCCTCAGCTTGGTGGATAACCACTTGGTGGCACTAGCAGCCAAAATCAGGGAGAAAGCAGCCGTGAGCCTGGCTCTCTGAATGCACTTTCACTTTCCATAGCGTAAGTCCCAGATATGAATTTGAACACTTTTAACAGCAAGCTGAGCACTATCAACACAGAAAGTCTGCTGTAAACAAATTTTCTCTCATATTTCAGTTTTTCTGCTTCGTTGTGAGCAGAAACACCAACTTTTTTTTTTTTTTTTTAGAAGTCTTTATTCATTTCATAACAAAATTAAAATACATAACATAACAAATAACATATCTTTAACTACAAAACATAGTATATATAAAATGAAAGGCAGCAGATGAAGAAAAAAATCTTATAATATCTGCTCCTTTGTTATCCAATAAACCATTCAAATAAACATATTCAAAAAATTGTCAAAACAAGTAAATAACTCAAGCGATATTTCAAATATCTAACACTTTTCATGAAATACATTCATATATATATTTTTTAGCATATGGACTTTTACCAGTTTCTTAAATATTGAGATAGATTTAGCTTCCTTAACAGATAACTCTAAATCGTTCCACAGTCTAACACCTTGAATTAGGGTAGATCTTCCCTTCAAACTGGTTCTGAATTGCGGTTTAAGAAAAACATCTTTCCCCTTAAGATTATAATTACTGGATCTTTTCACATAATTATTTTGAATATTAGAAGGCAATGCATTATGATGCACTCTATACATAAATGACAAGCTGTTATAATCCACCAAATCAGGGAACTTCAAAAACTTCAATTCACAAAATAATATATTTGATGGATGACAATAATGTTTACCCTTGATAATTCTTATAACTCTCTTCTGCAATATAAAAATGGGCTTTGTAATTGATTTACATGCTTTCCCCCAAACATTAATACAGTAAATTAAATGTGGCACAACAATTGTATTGTACAACAAACACAAAGCTTTATCATTCAGAAGATACCTGACTCTATAAAAAATTGCAACAGATTTCAATATTTTCGTTTTAACTGAATTCATGTGTTGCTTCCATGATAATTTATCATCAATGATGACACCCAAAAACTTCGCCTCATATACTCTACAGATTTCTGAATTTTCAATCTTGAATGAAACATCAATATTTTTATTTTTATTGCTAAATATCATATAATTAGTCTTATCTAAGTTTAACGATACTTTGTTGAGTCTAAACCAATTTAGAATTTTATTAAATTCATGTCAGGATGTGACGTGTTCCAAAGCAAACACTCAGACATGCTGAAAATACATTCAGCGCTGCTTGAGCGTCCATCCTCTGGTTACTGCTGAGCTTCTGATCAGGAGTAAAATACTTGCAGAGGCAGTCTGTTTGTGATTCATGTCAGGATGGAGTTTAAATGTCACTGGACAGAGAGCAGCAGGGTAATTGCAGACGTCTTGTCGTTTTGACCTGCTTCGCTCAGATCTTTTAAGAAAAAGAGAGTTCAACTCTTTCTAAAGATCTCACTGGCTGCTTCAGCCTTTGTTACAGTGATGAACACATTTAGCATCTTTTCCTTTTGTGCTGTCTATTGTGTTTTAATGACCATGCAGTTATTTATGAAAGGCTTCATGTTGTTGTTTTGCGTGTATAATCTGTAACTGTTTGGGTTAATTTTGATAATGACCAAGTGGAAAGCATTACAAATAGAAAATTAATATGTTAAGACGCAGTAGTTGTTGTTAATACACGCACTCTGGCCGTAGCTGGGAGTTTTCCAGATGATTAACTGACATAATCATAAATAAACCGGGTCAATGCTTAAACTGAAATAATCATCTGGTGTGATTTTTTTTTTTTTTTTGTATTTTCACACATACAGTGCATATTATCACTGTTTGGCTGCAAACTTTTACACCTAAAAATGCAACTTTCCAAGAAATGAAGGGGAACAATAAACGTTTTCGTTTGAATATAAACAGAATATGGTGTGAGTTTGTATTTAGTCCTTGAATGATATTGGATTAATTAAGGTTATTGATGATTTCTCTCTAAATAAAAAGTCTATAGAAACTAGGTTCAAGGTTCTATTGTCATTCGCATCACATGTGGTGCATGAGGTGGAAAAAAATTGTGTACTAAAGGTACATAATTAATACACAATTGTACTCAAGGTCCTAGTTACACCCCAAAATAGCAAAAATAGCTTTGTATTTAAGAAGGAAACTATTTTCTTTATGATGTCTTAAATAAAATAAATGAGATTACAAGAGTAGATTACAAGTGTTCCNTATATATATATATATATATATACATATACATATACATATATATATATAAGACGCTTCTGACACTTTCTCTTGTTCAGGAGTGGCTTGACACAAGGAATGCAACAGCTGAACCCCTTGTCTTGCATATGTCTGAGCATGGTGGTTCTTGAAGCACTGACTCCAGCTGCAGTCCACTCTTTGTGAATCTCACCCACATTTTGGAATGGGTTTTGTTTCACAAATCAAAAAAAGGCGTTCAATACAGAAAAAAATGGACTTTATTTGTAACGGAAGACGTTTCGCCCTTCATCCAAAGGGCTTTCTCAATTCAAATAATTGTTTTGTTTCACAATCCTCTGCAAGGTGCAGTTATCCCTATTGCTTGTCACTCTTTTTCTACCACATCTTTTCCTTCCCTTCACCTCTCTATTAATGTGCTTGGACACAGAGCGCTGTGAACAGCCAGCCTCTTTAGCAACAACCTTTTGTGTCTTGCCCTCCTTGTGCAAGGTGTCCGTGGTCGTCTTTTGGACAACTGTCAAGTCATGTCTTCCCCATGATTGTGTAGCCTACAGAACTAGACTGAGAGACAATTTAAAGGCCTTTGCAAGTGTTTTGAGTTACAAACCGGATTACAATAAAGTTGGGACACTAAACAAATTGTGAATAAAAACTGAATGCAATGATGTGGAGGTGCCAACATCTAATATTTTATTCAGAATAGAACACAAATCACAGATCAAAAGTTTAAACTGAGAGAATGTATCATTTTAAGGGAAAAATATGTTGTTTCAAAATTTCATGGTGTCAACAAATCCCAAAAAAGTTGGGACAAGTCCATTTTTACCACTGTGTGGCATCCCCCCTTCTTCTTACAACACTCAACAGACGTCTGGGGACAGAGGAGACCAGTTTCTCAAGTTTAGAAATAGGAATGCTCTCCCATTCATGTCTAATACAGGCCTCTAACTGTTCAATCGTCTTGGGCCTTCTTTGTCGCACCTTCCTCTTTATGATGCACCAAATGTTCTCTATAGGTGAAAGATCTGGACTGCAGGCTGGACATTTCAGTACCCGGATCCTTCTCCTACGTAGCCATGATGTTGTGATTGCTGCAGAATGTGGTCTGGCATTATCTTGTTGAAAAATGCAGGGTCTTCCCTGAAAGAGATGACGTCTAGATGGGAGCATATGTTGTTCTAGAACCTGAACATAGTTCTCTGCATTAATGGTGCCTTTCCAGACATGCAAGCTGCCCATGCCACAAGCGCTCATGCAACCCCATACCATCAGTGATGCAGGCTTCTGAACGGAGCGTTGATAACAACTTGGGCTATCCTTGTCCTCTCTGGTCCGGATGACATGGCGTCCCAGTGTTCCATAAAGAACTTCAAATCGTGACTCATCTGACCACAGAACAGTCTTCCATTTTGCCACACTCCATTTTAAATGACCCCTGGCCCAGTGCAAACGTCTGAGCTTGTGGAGCTTGCTTAGAAATGGCTTCCTCTTTGCACTGTAGAGTTTCAGCTGGCAACGGCGGATGGCACGGTGGATTGTGTTCACTGACAATGCTTTCTGGAAGTATTCCTGAGCCCATTCTGTTATTTCCTTGACAGTGGCATTCCTGTTTGAGGTGCAGTGACGTTTAAGGGCCCGGAGATCACGAGCATCCAGTAGAGTTTTACGGCCTTGACCCTTACGCACAGCGATTGTTCCAGATTCTCTGAATCTTTTGATGATGTTATGCACGGTTGATGATGATAACTTAAAAGTCTTTGCTATTTTATGCTGGGTAACACCATTCTGGTATTGCTGCACTATCTTTCTGCGCAACAATGGTGGAATTGGTGATCCTCTTACCATCTTGGCTTCTGAGAGACACTGACACTCTGAGAAGCTCTTTTTATACCCAATCATGTTGTCAATTGACCTAATTAGTGTTAATTGGTCTTCCAGCTGTTCGTTATATGCTCAATTTCCTTTTTCCAGCCACTTATTGCTACTTGTCCCAACTTTTTTGGGATTTGTTGACACTGTGAAATTTTGAATCAACCTATTTTTCCTTTAAAATGTTACATTTACTCAGATTAAACTTTTGATCTGTCATGCCTTCTCCTACTCCACTCCTGCTTCCTGGAATATCTTGCAAAAAGATCTGAAGATCTCGACCTTGACTTCTCTAAATGGTTTTAAGAGTCTGTTGGAATCCTGGCAAAAACCAATGCAGAAATGTTCCTGTTTTTGATTTTCTACATCTACCTTATAATCTGTCTGTTTTGCTACTTTGATATCTTTGTTTTAACTTGTTAAAAAAAATCTGTATTTCTCTCTTGTGTTTGTCTATTGTTGATTGTTCATGGAAATTGTAGTTTCTGTTTTCATCATTCTTTAGTTTGTAGACAGGTCTCTTTGTAAATGAGTCCTCGAGGCTCAATGAGATTAACTTGCCTAAATAAAAGTTGAATGAATCTATGTTCTATTACGAATAAAATATTGACATTTGCCATCCCCACATCATTGCATTCAGTTTTTATTCACAATTTGTTTAGTGTCCCAACTTTTTTGGAATCTGGTTTGTAATTAGCTGATTAGAGTTTGGCACCTGGTGTCTTCAATATTGAACATTTTCACAATATTCTAATTTTCTGAGATATTGGGCCTCATGCAAGAACATGTTCGTATTTTTATCCTAAATTTCTCTTACTTTTGTTCGTACGAAGCGTTCGTACGAACATGCCACGTCAGATTCAACAAACTCTTCTATCCTCAGGAAAAGTGTGTAAATGAGCTGCGTACGTATGATGAATTCCACCTGTTCTATCCACCTGCGCGTGCATGCGGAGAGGTTATTTACATAATTCCCACCCCTCAAAACACCATATAAGGCTACGTTTCCTGCCTCAGCGAGCAGGAAGTGTCCGTCCATACATTCCGATTCCGCTCCTGCTTCATGGAATATCTTACAAAAAGATCTGAAGCTCTCGACATTGACTTCTCTAAATGGTTTTCAGAATCTGTATGAATCCTGGCAAAAACCAATGCAGATTTGTTCCTGTCTTTGATTTTATACGTCTACCTTATAATGTTTTGCTAGTTTTTTGATACTTTGTTTAAAAAAATAAATAAAAAGTATTTCTCTCTTTTGTTTTTTCTCTTTTGTTTTCTATTGTTTATTGTTTATTGTTTAAGGAAATTCTACCATTGCTGTTCATCATTCTTTAGTTTTAGCAGGTCGCTTTCGTAAATGAGCCATGAGACTCAATAAGATTTACCTGACTAAATAAAGGTTGAATGAATGAATGAATACAAATGACAGCGAAAAGTAAAAAGTATAACTTTACTGGTGCGGAGATTGAAGTTCTGCTCTCCGAGATCGAGAAAAGAAAATCTGTCCTTTTTAGCAGCGTCACTCATGGGATTAAAGGACCAGCTAAAGCCAAAGAATGTTTGTTTATAATAAATGTGGACCTTAAAATATACACACGTCCTGGTGGCGCAACTGGGAACGCATAGTGCCGTTAGCTGCTCCTAACCTTATCTAGACCTCGTGGGTTCGATTCCCACAAGGTATGACTATTTTTTTTCCTTCTTTCTTTAGATTATTTATTCATTCCAGATTAAAAAAACTTTATGCTTTATTTCTTGTTGTATTGTAAATAGTTTTCTTGTGTTTTTTAAATCTGGAATGAATTAAAAGAAAAAAAAAACGTTGTCCCATGTGGGAATTGAACCCATAAGGTTCGGAACGACGAGCCAACGCTCATCTCACTGAGCTATCGGAGCTCTATGACTGCAACAGGAGGAGGTCAAGGTAAAGTCTGCGTTACCGAGACAAATTAAACTTAAATTAATTCATAATTTAAGTTGGTTTTAGTTTGAGATCTTCATATTAATATTGTAGTGTTAGAAAACGGCATTGATAACAAATTGATTTTAATTTAAATATTTTAATCCGTTAGTCATTATTACATTTAAAATTATAATTCTAATTCAAACAGAATAACCTATTGTCAAAAATAATTATGGTGCGTGATTTCTTTGGACTCAAAATATTTTCTGAATAACGAAATATAAAGTTATTAGTGAAGAAAATCCGTCTGGATAACAGCAGACTGACTGCTCGTAAAATATACGACAGGTCTGGACCACTCGTAAATTTTGTTCGTATCTGAAAAAAATCTTAGGATACGAAAACATTGTTGAATGCCACAAATGCTCCTAAATCACTCGTACGCACAATTTAAGAACAAATCTGTGCGTACGAACGGTTCTTGCATGAGGCCCATTGAATTTGGGGCTTTCATTAGTTGTCAGTTGTAATCATCAACATTAAAATTATATTGTTTAACGCCAGATCAATCACAAATAAAACTTTTATATTAAGTGATTTGATCTCCACTCATCGTCTGGATCTGTTTTTGATCACGGAAACCTGGCAGAAAGTTGGAGACAACAGCTCCTTCTCTGAACTCCTCCCACCTGGCTTCTCTTATCTGAGCGCTCCGCGTGGAGTAGGAAGAGGAGGGGGGCTGGCTGCAGTTTTCAATGAGGCGTTCAGGTACCGATTGTTGCCTCAGAAAAATTACTCCAGTTTTGAAAGTATGATTTTTGTGCTGGAATCTGCAAAACCTATTTTGTGCGGCCTCTTTTATCGGTCTCCTCAATACAACAAAAACTTTCTCAGTGAGTTTTCAGAACTACTGGCTGACCTAATGCCAAAGTTTGACTCTTGGCTTTTCTGTGGTGACTTCAACGTGCACACCTGCTGCCCAAGTAATCAGCTTGGATGTGAGTTTCAGGACCTCCTGGACTCTTTCAACCTGTCACAGTCGGTCTCGGGGGCCACACACAGTCAGGGTCATACACTCGATTTAATTATCTCCCACGGCCTACAAATACCTGCTGTGGAGATCCTGGACACCTGTATCTCAGACCATTTTCCCATATTATTCGAATTTTTCACCTCTCCTGCACCGAAAGCTATTCTCCCAGCACGTTTCTGTCGCTCTATCACCCCATCCACTCCAAGTGAGTTCACTGACGCCTTTAAGAGCACTGAATTCTGCTCTGCTGTCAGCCTGGACCCATCTCTACATCCTGAGGACTTCATCAGCTCCTTCCATCACACCTGCACAACGATCTTGGACTCCATCGCTCCTATCAAACAGGCATCTTCAAAGAACAAACCTTCACCATGGCTCAACGAAACGACGCGAGCTCTTCGACAACGTTGCAGAAAAGCAGAACGAAAATGGAAGCGCGATCGGCTTCATGTATCTCAAGGAATACTGAGAGACTGTCTCTGTGAGTATCATAATGCTGTGAAACAGGCCAAATCACAGTACCTCTCCAATTTAATCTCCACCAGCTCCAACCGGCCGCGGACGCTTTTCAGCACACTCCAGTCTGTCATCAACCCATCTGTCAATGTTCTGAAAACTGCCACACAGTCTACCTGCGATGACTTTCAGAGCTATTTTGTCAACAAAATAGACTCTATCAGGCAGAACATTGTCAGTTCATCCAACACCATCCAGTCTTGTGCGTCTGCAATAACCACAGCTGTTTTTGACCAATTTGACCTGGTTTCACTCCCTCACCTCACCAAGGTGGTTCAGCAGATGAAACCAACTAACTGTTCTCTGGACATCATTCCCTCTAAAATGTTCAAACAGTCCTTTGATGTAATTGGTCCTTGTGTTTTGTCATTTATTAACAGCTGTCTATCTTCAGGTTTTGTGCCATCTGCTTTCAAACATGCTGTGGTCAGGCCTCTTCTCAAAAAACCAGGCCTAGATCCTACAGCTCTCTCTAATTTCAGACCAGTTTCACATCTGTCATTTCTATCAAAGGTCCTAGAAAAGATTGTTTTTATTCAACTTCAATCTTTTCTAGAACTCAACAACCTGTTTGAAAAATTTCAGTCAGGTTTTCGAGCTCGTCACAGCACTGAATCTGCACTGCTCAAAGTACAGAATGACATTCTTCTGTCCCTGGATGCAAAAAACCCTGCACTGCTGGTGATGTTAGACCTCTCAGCAGCTTTTGACACCGTCGACCATCAGGTACTAATCAACCGCTTGTCTCAGCAGGTTGGCCTCCAGGGAGCTGTGCTTGAGTGGTTCAAATCTTACCTGTCTGGGAGAACTTTCTCTGTCATGATAGGCGATCTGTCCTCCTCTTCATCAACCCCTCTGACCTCTGGCGTACCACAGGGATCTATTCTAGGGCCAGTCCTCTTCTCTCTTTACATGCTGCCATTAGGATCAATCATTGCACGTCATAACCTGTCTTTTCACATGTATGCAGACGATTTACAAATCTATCTGCCAGTCACTCCCAACCCCTCACCCAGTTCAAACACTCTTGTCAACTGCTTAAATGACATTAAGCACTGGCTCTCTCAAAACTTCCTCCACCTAAACACAGATAAAACTGAATGCATTTTATTTAGTGCACCTGGTGACACCAGCAACATCCTTCCCAGTCCCAGTGTTGGTTTCCCCCTCCCCCACTTCAACCCGGTGGTCAGAAATCTTGGAGTGCAGCTTGACTCCAACTTAAAGTTTGATAAACAGATCAGTTCTGTTGTCAAGACCAGCTTCTTTCAGCTCCGACTGCTCTCCAAAGTCAAGTCATTTCTCAGCCGTGGTGATCTGGAGAAGGCCATCCATGCCTTTGTGACCTCCAGACTTGACTATTGTAATGCTTTGTATGTTGGTATTAATCAATCCTCCATCTCCCGTTTACAGCTTGTACAGAACTCTGCCGCGCGCTTTTTGACCAACACACGAAAATATGAACACATCACTCCTGTCCTGTCCTCTCTACACTGGCTCCCGGTTCAGTTCAGGATACAGTTCAAGCTGCTGCTGTTTGTTTTCAAAGCTCTGAATGGACTTGCTCCTCTGTACATCTCAGAACTTTTGAAAGCCCATCAGCCCGGCAGAGATTTACGCTCTGCCAGTCAACACCTGCTGGAGGTGCCTCGCTCAAGGTACAAACAATGGGGAGACCGGTCATTTTCTGTTGCCGGCCCAAAAGCCTGGAACAGCCTCCCCCTTGAGCTGCGTGCCACCTCTGATCTGACTCTGTTTAAAACCAGACTGAAGACCCACTTGTTCAAAAAAGCTTTCAGTGTGTAAAAAAGCTTTCAGTGTGTAACTTTTATTACTTTTGGTAGTTTAGTATGTAGCATTTTTTATTTCCATTGCCTTTTTATTTCCACTTGCTCAAATAAGCTTCCAGTGTGTAACTTTTATTACTTCTGGTATTTTAATATGTAACATTTTTTAATTTCCATTGCCTTTTTATTTCCACTTGTTCAAAAAAGCTTTCAGCGTGTAACTTTTATTACTTGTGTTATTTTAGTATGTAGCATTTTTTATTTCCATTGCTTCTTTTATTGCTGTTGTTTCTTATTCTATTTTCATTGATTTATTGTTCCAGTTTATTCATCTTTTTATCCTGTTAAGCACCTTGGTCAATGCAAGGCATTGTAGGAAGGTGCTATACAAATAAAGTTTATTATTATTATTATTTATTATTAAAATAAATATATATTTTAAATGTATCAGTCTGTGTGTAATTAATGTATATAATATACAAGTTTCACTTTTTGAATGTATTTACGCAAATAAATCAACTTTTTTATGATATTTTAATTTTATGACCAGCACCTGTATACATATATTTATATTTGGATAGTTGTTTATAAAACAATGAGATCTGATCTGATGGGAACAATGAGAGATGATTTATTTAAAAAATATGAAAATAAAGAGAACTTATATTGAAGCGCTTTGGGGCCCCTCATAGGGGGCTGGAAAGCGCTATATAAGTAAGCTCCATTTACCATTTACCATTTTATATAAACTAGTTTTGCCAGACAACAGATAAAAATAAATTAACAAATTTATAATAATAATAATAATAAAATGTAAAAAAATATACAATTCAATTCAGATCAACTTGATTCATTTAGCACTTTTCAAACATGAGTGGAAACCAACAATTCAAAAAAGGATAAAAAAAAACAGCAAGGCAAAAAATTAAAATATAATTCAGTCAAACTATAAAACTTTTTAGAATAAAACTATTTTAATTAAAGAGCTAATAGGAAAAATTGGTAACACATGCAAAATTACAAACTCACTAAAAATAAATGCATAAAGCAAACCTAATAAAATAAAGTATAATTAACATTAATACAACTCAAAACATGTGCTCTGTTAAAAAAGCAGGTTTTTGATGTTTTTCTTGTTAAAATTCTGTTTTTAAACTTTAATAATAACCAAAACAAATCAAAGAACATAGGTAACAAAAAAGCTTTGCTCAGAGGTCACATCTTTATTCGAAACTAAACTATTAACGATAACGCTAAAATGTATTTAGACAGGTCTGGAAAAATTATATATTTTTGTTTAAATCTTAAAAAACTATGGATCTCAAAGTTTATTCAGCCAGAACGACCAACAGAAGTGACCTAATTTCCAGTGAGATTAATTAGTGTGGCTGTTTTGCTCAGTGACATTTAAACAGTGTAACAGAATAACAGTGTTCTCATCGTCATTTGACCTATTTTTATTTATTTAAAAATAACGAGTCATATTTTCAGTTTGGTTATTAAATCCAAAGTGTTTTAATTGGCATCGCAGGCACCTAAAACACTTTTCTTTTTAACCTTTTGAGAATCAAATCATCCAAACCTTATCAATGTTAGATTATAAGACGGGTGAAGTTTTGATGCTGCGGCGTTGTTAAAGGACGAAGCTCGTTTTGTTCCGGTGATTAGTCTAAAGCTGTTCCTCTTTATAAATATTAATTTTCCCATCTTTCTCTGCCAGAGCCGGAGGCGTCCGGCACAGGTGTTTAGCGAATAACACGGAGGAACAACCAGCTAACTGCCGCATGAGCGGGAAGTTGTGGTAATGATCCCCGTCCCCAGTGCACCCTGGGTAATAATTATCCCCCGTTTGTCATAATAGCAGGTAGTCAAGCACGGACGCCTCGCAGTAGGGCGCCGGCAGCAGCTGCGGTCCACAACAAATTTTCACCTGTTTTTTTTTTATTAAGTGAGCCGACTTCCTGGCTGTCCTCTGCGGCTCGTTGCCGTTTACGAAAAAAAAAAACGGCAAAGATGCAACAAAACCGAAAAGGCCAAGTTACAGCAGAGGAAGAAAAAACAGATTCAAGTTCATGGATTCATTCAAACACCCAGGTGCAGGCGATTACTTATAAAGTTGTCTGCTGTGTTGTTTACAAGCTTCCTTTAGCTGATTGCTTGTTGAAGGGGGAAAAAAAAAATCAATGGTGACATATTTAGTGCATCATAATTTCATAATGAAAGAAACAAAACGTTGCTTCAAACAGCTCTTTTTGTCCTGTTGTGATGAAGCCAAAGCCCGAGGCAGAGAGCTCCTCTGTTGTTTGCCGTCTTTGTCAAGAAACTCTGGGATAAAACAAACTGTTAAAATGACCTTTAGAAAGATCACTGCCTCTCAGTTCGCCTGAGAGGAGAAAGAAGGGGAGAGGAACACAAGAAGGAGACATTAAAGTGAAATTCCTAACAATGGGATTGTGCTCCCGACGCACCCGAACGCCTCCCTCCTTTCAGGGCTTTCTGCTCCTTTTACACGTTTATCTGACTGTCGAGGATGGAAGCAGGAGTGTTAGCTCCAAACACCCTCTATGTTTTATGTTTTGTGTCTTTAGTGCATAAGTTAAGTTAGTGTCTGATAATTCTTAAAAATTTTAAAGGGGAAGAGGGTCAGCAACTGCTAAATCAAAATTTAGCTCAATGTTTTTATTCTTGCATGAGTTGTAGTGATGTTTGTGTTTGCTAAGGTTGCCTAGCGGTGGTGGCCATCTTGAATGTGGTGCAGTGGTCCCATTACTTTATGGCTCACAAGATATTTTGCAGACAAAGAGAATTGACTCCGCAGTTACATAGAAAACTTAAACAAAATCATAAGCAATCTGTGAGCACTTAGAACAGATTTTTGGTATCACACTTAGCTACTACCACAATGTTCGCCTATTCATTGTGTCGGCTAAAGTTGATTACCTGTAAATGAGCATCCAATGATTGGTTTCTTAAGGCCGGCGCAGAGCTCCGCGCTCGAGCGAGCCCCGCGCCACGCGCGAGTGCTGCGCGTGGGGTGTTCACAGCAGAGCACAGCGTGAAGCAGCGTGTGGCTCCAACGTTTTCGCTCCAAATACTTGATGTCATTTGAGCAGAAGCAGGGCGGAGCGTTTAGCTACGGGACAAATTGAGGTCGCTGATTGGTCATTTGCTGACAGCCTACTGATTTGATTGACAGGTCGGGTCTGAAGAAAAGGCAGAGGGCTGTGCAGCTTTGTTCTGTGTTTATATGTTAATAAAAAAGTCCTAAAAATTAAAATTAAAACAGGGAGCGCTGGTCCTTCAACCCACACAGCAGACAAGCACACCAGGAAATGTTTAGAACCTGCGCATCCACGTTGGACATGAGTTTAGTTCACTCGTGACAAGTTCATTCATTCCTCCTCATCGGAGGAGGAAGTGAATGGTGACCGCTTCAAGCGATTACTTGACTTTAGGCAAAAAAACAAAAGAAAAGGCCCGATCAGCGATAAACAAGAGGAATTTCATTAATTTGTGTGTCATACAAAACAGTCCGCCACCAGGGCAGTTTATTGTGAGACACCGCGCGCGCGTGAGCGGTCGTAAAATTTGAGCTTGGCGCGTTCGCGCGAGCGTTCAAAGGCTTGTGCAAGCGGAGCTCGCACAGCGTGGCGCCGCGTGGCCTCGCGCTAGCGCGGAGCTATGCCTCGCCCTTTAGTTTCATTAAAATATTCCACTGAGTCGAGAGTTATATTGCTAACTGACACAAAAACACACAGACCTGATAAAAATTGGTTTTCATCTAATTTTACCTTTGTTTTTCAGTGTGAAATAAATTAATGACACTTGTGACTATCTAAATAAGCACATTAGCTAAAACCTTTGAGTTTATGTAGACCCACATTCTATCCTACATGAACCTTT
>JBBPBX010053747.1:2565-23734 GCA_038048925.1 Garcialebias charrua | reverse complement strand
TTGTGAACGAATTTTACTTATCTGACTATTTTGTTTTGTTTAATGCGTCTTATAATCTGGTGCGCCTTATGGTCAGAAAAATACGGTAGTATAAATATTTTGCATTACATTTACCTGAGCTCAGAAAAACAAACTAAACGTGCATTTTCTCACCACCGTTTCTATTTTTCCTGACAGGAGGGGAGCCCTGGCTGGTTGAGGCCGTTGAGGAAATTCAGCAGAAACAGTGTCCACCTGGGTAATGCAAGACTTTTATAACAAGAAAAATAAAATCACAGATCACGTGTCGTTTAATGGATTATCTTCTTTTAACTCCACCATGTGAGGGATGAGTGTCAAGATGTTTTGTAGCCAAGAATGAGGCTTCTCAGCTGTTTGGCCTTCAGTTATTTGGCGTCTTCTTTCTATAAATAGCTTTAAAATGACCGCACAAAGAAAAGAAGTGATGTTTTTACATCCCTGTGATAGTTTAGTTTGTCTCCTTTGTGTTTTTAATGTGTGTAACTAACCCTATGTTGTTTTTCCAGTGGTGTCATTTTATAGGAAAATGTATCTTGTCTATGGAAACTGAGCTGATGACTTTGACTAATCAGGCGTGTTTGTTAGTAGAGGGGGTGTGTTTGCATGTGTGTGTTGCAGATTTAGTAACCGAGTAACTCCAGACAGAACCATCACACAGAGAAAAAGAAAACCACTTGCTCCAAATAGTATTTCATTCAAACAAAATAAAATATAGAAATTTTGTCTGTGCTTTTAAAAAAAAAAAAGTGTTGCTCATGCTGGGTTTGGTTTTATTATTTTCTGTTCGTAGACCACACAAATATTTTTCTGCGTAGTTTGGGTTTTATACTCTTTTGGAAACTGCTGATTGTAAAAATGTTATAAGCTGTTTCACCAAAAGGGAGTCACCACATAGATTTCATTAAATTAAAAAATAAGTTCAGATTGTTTAAAGCGGGGTTCTGTGGAGCTGCTTTCAGTGGTCAGTATCTCACCTGCTGTAGATGGCAGAGCAATCTTAGTTTGGAGTATCAAAGAGAAGTTCTTGTAAAAGAGTCGGATTAGCAGTTGCTTATGCCCCTTTTCCACCGGTCAGCTCGGGTCGGATGTTACGTCATATGTGCGTCGCAGAGACCCCCTTTCATCCTTTTCCACCGGATATTCCGAGCGGAGCCGCGCGAGATTTCCTGAGATTTTCGGGCTGGTTTCAGAGGGGTACTGAAGCGAGCTCACCCGCTCCGGAAGTAGGAAGGAGGAGACGAGAGCTGTTTTTACGGAAGCGAGGGACGCGATCACTGCAGGACTTTTACATGATAAACACGGTAAAAACAATTATTATTTTTTAAATTTATAGCAAAGATGGGTCTTCAGCTGAACGTGTCCTTAATAAAATCACGTACTGCTCAAAACTGCAGGATTTTAAAAAAATAGGTTCGCCACGAGCAACACGCGGCGCGCGGGCGGCTTTATGTCTTTAAATGTAGCTCAATGAACAGATATAAAATATATTTCATAGCTGACTTTAATAGTACGAGGGCTCCTGAGCTTAACCACGCTTTAATATTGTCACGTATGGTCAAATGTGCTGCATTTAAAGTAGTTTCGCTTTGACTTTTTCCAAAACCTGTGTTTGCACAACGAAAATAAATTATAAAAATTCGAATTTTATTTCAAATAACTCCAACAGGATACATTTCGTATATGAACATGTTGTGATCACACTAGATTTTTTTGAAAAATATCAGCTTTGTGGTTTTTGATAGAATTGATAATATGTGATACAAAGTAGAAAATAATGGACGTAGGTTGACACATTTATGTCTATAAAACATTGAATTTTATTTCAAATAACTCCAACAGGATACATTTCGTATATGAACATGTTGTGATCACACTAGATTTTTTTGAAAAATATCAGCTTTGTGGTTTTTGATAGAATTGATAATATGTGATACAAAGTAGAAAATAATGGACGTAGGTTGACACATTTATGTCTATAAAACATTGAATTTTATTTCAAATAACTCCAACAGGATACATTTCGTATATGAACATGTTGTGATCACACTAGATTTTTTTGAAAAATATCAGCTATGTGGTTTTTGATAGAATTGATAATATGTGATACAAAGTAGAAAATAATGGACGTAGGTTGACACATTTATGTCTATAAAACATTGAATTTTATTTCAAATAACTCCAACAGGATACATTTCGTATATGAACATGTTGTGATCACACTAGATTTTTTTGAAAAATATCAGCTTTGTGGTTTTTGATAGAATTGATAATATGTGATACAAAGTAGAAAATAATGGACGTAGGTTGACACATTTATGTCTATAAAACATTGAATTTTATTTCAAATAACTCCAACAGGATACATTTCGTATATGAACATGTTGTGATCACACTAGATTTTTTTGAAAAATATCAGCTTTGTGGTTTTTGATAGAATTGATAATATGTGATACAAAGTAGAAAATAATGGACGTAGGTTGACACATTTATGTCTATAAAACATTGAATTTTATTTCAAATAACTCCAACAGGATACATTTCGTATATGAACATGTTGTGATCACACTAGATTTTTTTGAAAAATATCAGCTATGTGGTTTTTGATAGAATTGATAATATGTGATACAAAGTAGAAAATAATGGACGTAGGTTGACACATTTATGTCTATAAAACATTGAATTTTATTTCAAATAACTCCAACAGGATACATTTCGTATATGAACATGTTGTGATCACACTAGATTTTTTTGAAAAATATCAGCTTTGTGGTTTTTGATAGAATTGATAATATGTGATACAAAGTCTTTATTGTGTTCTTCTTCTAGTGGTGGCTAGTACTGTAGTAAATAGCTTGAGGAACACTACTGCCACCATGTGGTAAGACGAGTAGGATTCTGGACCCCGCCCACAGAAGGGGTACAAAAAAGCTGTGGAAACAGAACATAGATGTGACCCGACCCGAACTGAGCCGACCTGAGCCGATCCAACCCGAGCCGAGCCGAGCGGTGGAAAAGAGGCATTAGACTTTCGGAGCAGCTTTTAGCCGTCTAAAACCGACCAAACTTCAACAATATGATAGAGGTCCAAGCCAATGCTAATGCTAATGCTAATTCTAATAATATTGCTATAAACTAATTCAACACAGAATATTTTTAAAACATTTTTATTCTATTTGATTCGATGATCGTTTCAACAGATATTTTTGGTTATTTTCATTCAAGACAAATTATTTCAAAACCACAAACAAACTATCAAACTCAAAAGCAACAAAATGTAAACATCTATTATTCAGTGTTTGACTGATTTGAACAAACAGAAAAAAATACAAGTCAACGTTTGGTTAGTTCAACGTACACTTTGTAAAAATGTGCATGCAGATAAAAAATTGTGCCTTCATGGTTAATCTACATATGAGCTATTTTAGGACTTACTGTACTTGCAAATAATTATTTAGCTTCAAGTTCTTTATCTAAACCAAACTTTGCATCTTTACATTATATATACAGTATTAGATTAGATAATTTTATTGAGATTTAGGATTTAGTTTTGTTTTCATGTGTTTTCCCCTGTTTTTCTGTGCACGGTCACTTACTGCTCCTCGGTCACTTACTGCTCCTCGGTCACTTACTGCTCCTCGGTCAGTTTCTGCTCCTCAGGCTGCCACGCCCACTCTCAGCCCGGGTGTCTCTTCCTCATCAGTCTTGTCCTGTAAATGCAGTCAGGTTGTTTCCACACCAGCAGTTGGTTTCCATGCCGCAGTCTGGTTATCCTTGTGTTCCTTGTGAGTCTTTCCAAAGCTCTTGTAGGTTTGAGGCCAAGTCCACTTTTTTAAATAAATAATGGTTTATTTTTGGGAACTTTTTTGAGTTCTGTCTACATTCTGGGTCCAAAACCTTCTGTGCCATGACACCACTGTCTGCTATGACATGCTCTTCAAAGTAGATTGTCTTTTTGGCTTCTACAACATTCTGAGTCTTTGTGGCGCTCCTTAAAACTCGTCATTGTAAACTAAACTAAAGAAGCTCAACACACAGCTCCAACCTCTGTGTCCTTTGATGATGATGATGATGATGATGATGATGATGATGATGATGATGATGATGATGATGATGATGATGATGATGATGATGATGATGATGATGATGATGATGATGATGATGATGATGATTGGCAATTTCATGTGTGTAAATGACACCACTGCACTGACTGTCAGTCAAATATTTCCCAGTCATAACGTTCCACTGGCATTGTCAAGGCAAAGCCATAGGTCCATATACATGGTCCATAGTGGAACTAATAGTCCTTACAATCCTCAGAGAGTCTTTGGAACTGATCCAAAAGAAACTACAGTGAAGGTCTTACTAAAACCACAAACAGATGCAATTTAGATCAGTCAAATTGCCTCAAATTGATTCTGTTTGCTGTATAAAATGAATTACTGCTTTGAAGAGGAAGCTGCATGCAAGCAGACTGCCTGTGTCTCCTGCTGAGAAATGATTTCTCTTCAAATTGCCAAGACAAATTCAATATTCAGATGCATATTTTTTTGTAGACATAGATATGTCTTGAAGCTAAAACCGATGTGCTCATGTTTAGACAGAATAATACATGTTGTGCGTGAATGTTTGCCTCAACATGTTTAGCTTCACAACTTTCTGTTCATCAGCTACAGACAAATAAATGCACTGTAAATCTTTTGGTTCAGAGTAAGACATTGGTCCTCCTAAATCCTTCATAGTTGGCTCATTTCTAACCTTCAGTGCGCAGCTGATCAGCGTCTGCACTGCCGAACATGTTCAGCCACTTGGATCACCTAATCTTGTTCTCTCTGAGCCTAAAACAAAGATATTTCACAATAAATGTGATGATAAACAAAGTTCATTCTAAAAAAAGGCCTTTGAGTTTGATTAATGAGGTGTCTTTCCCTGTTCAGTTTTTCAAGGTCCCCTCTCATCCTGGTCTCAATGGACGGTTTCCGCGCGGAATATCTAAAGGATCACAAAAACCACCTTCCTGTCTTCAACAAGATACGTAAGTCACCAAAGTGATTGATGCTTCATGTCTCTGAGGTTCTTCCCAGGCATTTGAATGTCACTTACTATCATTATGTTGCAGGACAAGCCGGAACGACGACACCATACATCAGGCCTGTTTATCCCACAAAGACATTCCCCAACCACTACAGCATTGTGACTGTGAGTGTTTCCAGACAATCACAAGCTAATTAAATGAACCCAAATACCACATCTGTCTAAACTGTTTTGTCAAAGATGGATGAAATACTCATGTTGATTTTTTTTTATCAACATTAGGAGTGTAACACTCCTCACTTGTTAGAACATTACCATTCCTATCTTAAACAAGTCTAACCTGCTGCACATCCTTTCCAACCTGATCCCTCTGTCTTTCCAGTTTGTAACATTCCTTCTCACCCTCTTTAGTGTCCAGCCTCCCATTCTACTCATCGTATGCCCTCTGCTTTGCCTTAGCTACTTCCCTCTTTGCTCTACGTCCCATCTCCTTATATTCCTGTCTCCTCTCTTCAGTCCTCTCACTGTCATATTTCTTCTTGGCTGACGTCTTCCTTTGAACTGCATCCTGCACTTTATTATTCCACCACCAGGTTTCCTTACCATCCATTCTCTGTGCAGATGACACACCAAGTACCTTCCTACCTGTCTCTCTAATTACTGTTGCTGTAGTAGTCCAGTCATTTGGAAGCTCTTTCTCACCACCCAGAGCCTTTAACAGCTCCTCTCTGAATTTCTCACATTCTTCTTTCTCATCTTCCACCATTTGGTCTTCTTCTCTGATTTTACTCTTTTTCTCTTCTTCACAACAACAGTCATTCTACACACAACCATCCGATGCTGTCTGGCCACGCTCTCCCCTGCCACAACCTTACAGTCTCCAATCTCCCTCAGGTTTCCTCTTCTACACAGAATGTAGTCAACCTGTGTACTCCTTCCTCCACTCTTATAGGTCACTCTATGTTCCTCCCTCTTTTGGAAATAGGTATTGACTATAGCCATTTCCATTCTCTTGGCAAAATCCACCACCATCTGTCCTTCCTGGTTTCTTTCCTTGACACCAAACCTACCCATCACTTCCTCATCCCCTCTGTTTCCTTCACCAACATGTCCATTCAGGTCTGCTCCGATCACCACTCTTTTTTCCCTGGGAATACTCTCTATCACTTCATCCAGATCCTTCCAAAATGTATCTGTCTCCTCTACATCACATCCAACCTGTAGAGCATAACCAGTGACGATGTTTAGCATCAGACATTCTACTTCTACCTTCAGACACATCATCTCTCTGACACTTTTTCACTCTGAAAATCCCTCTTGATTTTAAGTTTCGGAAACTGATTAACTCTGTTCTGCAGAAAAGTTTCTTCCAGTTAAGGCAGATAGCTATGCTTAAGTCAGTGTTGACCAGATATGACCTTGAAAAAATGGTCCATGCCTTCATTACAACCCGACTTGATTATTGCAATGCGCTTTATGCTGGGGTCAGTCAGGTCCCCTATCACGTCTCCAGCTTGTTCAAATTGCTGCAGGTCAGCTCTTAACAGGAACTTGTAGGTTTGATCATATTTCACCAGTTTTGGCCTCCCTTCACTGGCTTGTACATATTAGAATAGATATTAAAATTCTCCTGTTGACCTTTAAGTGCCTTAATAGCCTTACACCCTCATACCTCTCTGCCCTACTTCAGCCATGTCCCTTCTGGGGTGCTGAGATAATCTGATTAGCTGCTTTTGGTTGTTCCAAAAACCAGGTTTAAGCTCAGAGGAGATAGAGTTTTTTCAGTCGTGTGCCATAAACTTTGGAACAATCTGCCCCCAACATTAGGCAGGTCCAGTGGTGGGCAACGCTAATCAAAAAATTAGTTCCACAATTTCTAAAACGCTTATTAATTTTTTTAGGTCCACAATTTCAAAAGCACAAATGTCTTATGAAAATTAGGGGAAGCTAATCTAATCCGCTATTTATATTCGACAATTGGTAGCCGGCAGCGTTATGCAATATTTGCACTACACTGCCAACTGAAAAGTAACTAAAATGATCCTAAAAGGATGAAATTACAAAAATCAAAGGATTTATTTAATACTTTACGTACATATATTCTATTCGGCCACGAAATTAACAAAAAAGAGAATGATCTTTTAATCCCTAAGACCACTTTTAAATCTCAAATACACGGGCGTCTCGCCACCGCATTTATACATAAAAGTAACCAAAATACATAAAACTAACGACTCACCTTCGAGTGTTCGACACAAAACACCCAATAAAATCCTCCGGCCGCGTTAATTTGGCTTGAAACAGCGGGGTTCTCTGCGGATTTATCCAAGTAACCCAGCACAACCAGCTAGCCACAGAGTTAGCGTCCAGTTCACCTCTGACCCGGAAGATGTCAAGATTCTATAGGCAGTCAACAGATTTAATGAAAAGTAACTAAAATACATAAAACTAACGACTCACCGTCGAGTGGTCGACACAAAACACACAATAAAATCCTCCGGCCGCGTTAATTTGGCTTGAAACAGCGGGGTTCTCTGCGGATTTATCCAAGAAACCCAGCACAACCAGCTAGCCACAGAATTAGCCCCCGAGTTCACCTCTGACCCGGAAGATGTCAAGATGGAATAGTCCATTTTTAGTAGGGGGATACAGAAATCGACCGGTTTTTGTATTGCGTTTTTAATGATCGTAACTATAATTATTTTTATGTTAAATGTACATTAACAAGCATGAGCAATGTTAGTAATGTAGGTGACTGGCCGGGGCGGGGCGGGGCCCTGCTGATTTGGGACCCCAAGCAACGGCATCATTTGCCTACATGGTAGATCCGTGTCTGTTCTCCCCTCTGCTCCCCCTCCAACCCTCCCTCCTCTCTGCTCTTTACGGTGAGGGAGGGGAAAAAGGCAAAACAAGCAGCTACGGAGCCAGCATAAGAGCCTCTAAATAAGTTTATTGTTTTTACTGATAGATAATTAGTTATTAGCGGTACTGCATTTTAAATAAAAATAGCACAAATCCGCTTATGAATTATAAAAGTTAGTCACTCCACTGTTACGCTGACAAAAACGTTAGGTCCGTTGTAAGCGGATTAGCGCATTAGCGGTCCCTGGCGTTCATTTGCCCACCTTTGGGCAGGTCACTTCACTTCATGTTTTTAAATCTCTTTTAAAAACACATCTGGTTTCACTGACTTTTAACACAGTGTAATTTGATTCAGTATTTTATTGTTTTGTGTTATCTGTTTTTATTTTGATGTTATTATTATTTTCTTTAAATTACTGTCATTGATATTTATTTTAAGCACTTTGATAACAGCTGCTGTTTTAAAATGTGCTTTATAAATAAATTTGACATGACGACTCTTTTCACCTCTACTACATTCTTTGCCAACTCCTCCTTCAGGACCATCCATACTCCATTTCTCCTTCTNAGTTCGATCACAGAACAACCAACTGAGGTTTTATTTTTTTCCTGCGAGGTCGAAGCTGTCGTTCCACGAAGCGGACCGGCGGTTCGGATGTGGGTCCAGTGGGATGAAAACAACAGAGTCCAGTTCATTAAAGTTCGGTTAACGTGTTTTTAAAAGTGTTCAATTTAATTCTCAGTGTTTGTGACATGAGTTTGTGGTGTTGAATAAATAAATAAATTAAAAATCAACCTGGTGTCTTCATTTTCAGCAGCATGTTAGGCATGACGTAACGAGTCCAGATAGCTTCATTTAGCTCAGATAAATGTAAATATCTCCCACGCTAACATAAATACTGTTTATTATTGTTAAACTGTTAATATATAGCACATTTAGTATGTTATAGTGCAGCGTGACACGTGAAATGTCCGACTGCCTCGTTAACAGACAACTGGATCCAGGCAGCTGGCTCTCTTCCAACACAGATGCAGGTAAGGTGTAGAATAATTAAATATGAGAATCAAAATATATTCCATCAGCTATAGTTCAGAAAGTGGTGCGTGTGTCCACTGTCCAGTCCACCGCCATTGTTAAAATGCCGGCTGTCTGCGCGTGCGTGCTGCGTGCATGTGTTCAAACAAAAGCTCCACGGGAGATGTTTACATTATCAACGGGGGGTCAGCGAAAAACTTCCACCTTGAGAGCAGGGTTAGAAAAGTATCGGTGTCATCGAGGGGGGCCAGCGGTGTCGTGTAGGCGATAAGCAAAGTCGCAAAGAGAAAGTAGCGGTTACACTCAAAATACGCGCCGTGTAAACTGGCCCTTAGAAAATTTTTGAACAGGGAAAAGCATTCTGCTCCCTCCCCCTCAGAGCCATATGGCTGCTCCCCCGTGGTCTGTTGAACTTGACATCTGCTCCACCTCCTGCTGCATTTTCTCTCGCTGCAGCTGCATATTCTGTGTTTATATGTTAATAAAACGTTCTAAAAAAATAAAATAAAACCATGGAGCGCTGGTCCAGCACACCAGAAGACCAAAAAATCTGCAGGGACTCGGGCAGCAACGTAAAACCCGAGTTTAATTCTCTTGTGACAACCTCAGACATTTCCTCATCAGCGGAGGGAGAGGAGGAGGAGGGAGCGATCACTTGACTTTTGGCAAAAAAACAAAAGAAAACTCCAGATAAGGGATTAAGAAGGGGAATTTAATACATTTGTGTCACATATAAAACAGTCTTGCATCGCTTTGAATGAGAACATGCGAATGCTCGCTGGCTGCGCACTGGGACAGGTGGGGGCGTGGGTTAGGGGCCAAAAACTCCGCCCCTTCTGTTCTCTGATTGGTCCGGTCAAAAATCTACCGGAGAAATCCTTGTCTATGGGAGAAGTCCCAGACCCAGCAGTGAAGGGAAATGAGAATTGAGCGGAGCTGCGTAGGAATGGCGAGGGCCAGGCTACACCCCTACTGGATACCAATAAAACTAGCCGAAAAAGGTAAAACGAGTCCTTGATGTCAACAAACACCAGCTAAAAGCTAAAAACAAGCAAACGAACAAACAAAACAGTTAAAGCTGAAAGCAACAAAACACATGCTAAAAGTCTAGCAAAAGTAAAAGACTAGATAAAATCTAAAAGTAGCAAGTGATACAAAGCTAGTAGCAAAAGAATGACTTAAAGCTAAAAGTAGTAAGACTTTCTAAAAGCTGAAAGTGGTTAAAGGGGACCACAGATGCAAAATTCACTTTTTAATGTTTTTTTTTTTTACTCAACTTTGGGTATGTACTTCATAAAAAAACAGTCCTAGGGCCAAAGAAATGCACCCAGTGGTATATTTACTCTAAGTAGATTTATTTGTCAGTGATAAATACATTTCGTTTTCAAATCCTGCGGCTTGTGACGTCACAAGCCGCAGGCACAACCCACCCCAAACCTGAGTCCAGCCCCTCACCTGATTCCTGATTTCATCTCATCTTTTGTTTAAATGTTCTTAATTTCATGTGTACAGCACTTTGTTGCAGCTGTGGTTGTTTTAAATGGCTTTATAAATAAAGTATAATTGTTATTTTTACGTTTTAGTTCAATTTTTAGCGTATTAGCGATCGCTCCCAACGAGCAGCCGGCAGACGGAAAACGAGCAGACCGCCGGCGAAGAGACCATCTGCGGGCGGGAGCTGCTGGGAGCTGATAGCTTTTGAGGAGCGTGGGGTCCGGTCAGAGGTTGCCTCATACGGATAAATTAACTGGAAACACTCAGTGAACTTTGTGTATGTGTCTGGACTGAAGCAGAGATCGCTCCCAAAAGCGCCGCATGCAACGAGCGGACATAAAAGGGCGGAGGAGGAACGAGCTATTTTTAGCCTCGGATTCGGGCTAAAAGGAGCAGCTCATGGCGGCGCGCGCAGACGGCTTTCGGTAAGTTATCTTAAGCTAGCACTAACAGTAAGTCAAATGAGTAATAAAAAAAGAGCTAATTTTAAAACAACAACAGATTAGAGATACTGGCTCTTACAGAGGGCGGAGTAAATGTAAACAGATCTTTGAAGGGCGTGGCCATGAGAGCTCATTATCATAAACCAGTCGTTCAAAACGAAAGTTAAAAATGGCAGAATTAAAAAGGGTATAATTGATTATCTAAGAATTATTTTGTGTATTAAATTGAATGAACATTGTCTGGATAGCCCACAGACATACCATAAAACTTTTAAAAACCTATCTGTGGTCCCCTTTAAAGGCTAGCTAGAAATCAAAATTAGCCAAAGGCAAACTAGACAGAAGTAGCAGAAAACTAATCAAATGTCAAAAATATAGAACGGTCGGTAGCTAAAAAATAATGATAGCAAAGGAACCAGTTTTGGGCACAGTTAGCCAAAAGGTTAGCTTTGCTAACCAATATTCTGATGGCTAAAAAAAATAGTTTTGCTAATGCTAAACAGGTAAACTAAACCTTAGCTAATGCTAATGCTAAACCCCTAACTTAGGCACTAAAGCTGTGTCCCAATTCAGCGGCTGCATCCTTCCCACTGAATTGGGACACAGCTTCCTCTTAGCTTGCCTGACTCGTTGAGACATGCCCACAACAGACACGAGCATAGTGAGGAATTTTGTTAATGAACCTAAAGTTTGGCAGAAGATAATTTTGTTTCTGTAATTATGGTTTCAGGGTGTCCCCCGCCTCTCGCACTGAGGCTGACATGGGCACCAGTGACCCCCATGACCTGAAAAGGAAGAAGCGGGTAAAGATAATGGATGGATGGACAGTTACCAAAGTTAGCGAAAACGCTAATCCGCTAAACAAAAAACAAGACAGACGTCATAAAGCTCATAGAACATTTTGATATATGAATGGCTAATATAACCTTCTCCTACTCCGATCCTGCTTCCTGGAATATCTTACAGAAAGATCTGAAGCTCTCGACCTTGACCTCTCTTAAGAATCTGTTGGAATCCTGGCAAAAACCAATGCAGACATGTTCCTGTTTTTGATTTTCTGCATTTGCCTTGTAATCTATCTGTTTTGCTATTTTGACATCTTTTTGTTTAAAAAAAATCTGTATGCCTCTCTTATGATTGTCTATTGTCGCTGTTGTCGTCATTCTTTGTTGAAACCAGGTCTCTTGTAAATGAGTCCTCGAGGCTCAATGGGATTAACCTGCCAAAAATAAAGGTTGAATGAATGAACGAATAAAGTTTGATTGCAAAAAAACAAACAAAAACAAACAAAACAAGAAAACCGTATTGTGAATGCTGATTTAGCACTTAAATATTAAATACTTTACATTACCACACTCAAAGGAATGTTAAACAAACATTTGGATGTTTTGATTTTGATTCAGTAAAAATACCATTTTGATCTATGTTATAATTGATGTATAAAATTATATTTAGGGATATGAGTGTCATAGACATGCAACCATTTGACATAGTCTTCACTGTTAACAAGACAAAACATTTTATTAGCAGCAACACTTTGTTGGTTAAACAGACTACATTCCTCCGACAAAGTACTGTACATTGTAAAACAACATGAAAACATCTGGGCTGTAACATCTGCCATTCAAAAGTCCAGACAGTTAGTCAGCTGTCACTGATTACGTTCTGCATGTTTCATTACATTTTCTCCAGCAGTTCATTATACATTTGTCACAGACTCAGAGGTTTGAACTGAGGAATGCAGACTGATGTGAGAAACTCAATAAAAGTTTAGATTTATTCAACACACACATGCACACACACACACACACACACACACACACACATACACACACACACACACACACACACACACACACACACACGCACACATAGCTGAAGTGGCGGCAACTGCTTACAAAAATAAGTCAAGGAGACACAGAGGAGAACTGGGCATAACATAAAGCACACACATGCTTGACTGAATGTGGAGTGAAAAATGAGACGACATGGACATGAGCGGATTAACAGATTGGACACATCTGGGCAAAATGACAGCTGGGAACAGGTAAAAGGAGACGAGAGCTGAAAAGCAAAAACTGACAGATGAAAAACAACTGATGACACGGAGGAACTGAACTGAACACAAAGAACAATCAAATGAAAACACAAGGAGCAATATGACTTAAAGGCACAAAATCATCTAACTAACAAATGCACAAAAAACATCTGCAAGAATCTCAAGATACTGACGCAAGTTTTTGAAATGGACAAAAATTGTTGATGTTTAAGTATTGGCAATTTCCCACAAATAAGTGATGAATTCAATAGACATCGTAACACAGAAACTGATACGCCCTGTGGACATTTTTCATGTCAGATTGTAAATCACAGCATAGCTAAACCTGTCAGGCAAGATACAGGGCTGGACCTAGGCATAAGCAAACTAAAGGCTTGGTTATAGTCGCGCTTTGGTCCGCAGGCTGGAGTGCGCAGGCTGGAGCGCGCACCCCGTGCGCGCACTGAGCCGTGCGGCTTCATGCGTTTATAGTGTCACCGGCGGCGCATGGCAAAGTGCTGTTCTTTTACGGACCAGCAGGTGGCAGTACCCTCTAAAACCTGTGCATATGTTGCAAGAAAGGTGTAGAAGAAGAAATCTACCGTAGAAGAAGAACTGTTTGAAATCACACAACAAAAACAAATGGCTTTCTGCTCGCTCGGGGAATTTAATACATTTGTGTCACATAAAAAACATTCCTCCATGCGTCACGACGCCGTTTCCACGACCACAGCGGCGCAGACAGCTGCAGGCTCTGGCGTGAAGAGCATGAAGGATGTCGGTGAGGTCCCCACCCGACCTGTCAATCAATTTGGCGTGCGCTAGGCTTGTGGAGTTTCAAAAATTCGGAGGTGCGCGACACACGCCAAACCGATGTGCAGGGCCAAAGCGCGGGGGCGGGGACTATACGATTGCGTCACTTTGGCCGCGCGCTCTCTCGCGCCCTATGCAACGCGTCAACCATAAACCAGGCTTAAGTGGCTGCTTAGGACCCCTGGGCCACTAAGGGGCCCCCTAAGTGGATTTTTTTTTCAAGTACCGGTAATGATTTCTATATGATTCTTTTTAATATTTTAAGTTCAGCTTTTGCAAATTGTTGCACACATTTACATACGTAAAATCAAAAAAGGCGTTCAATACAGGATCAACTGGACTTTATTTGTTGCAGAAAACGTTTCGACTTCTGTCCAGAAGTCTTTTTCAATTCTGAATGAATGAAAGCTGTGAGAACGAGAAGTTTTATACAAGCCACGCACCAACATATGAAATTGGAAACTGAAATAACACCACAAAATACCTAACATGCCCATTCTATTTAAATTGACAAAACAAAACAACACATCACACCTGGGGGTTTGTAACACATACATGTAAATTGAAAGATCACACCTTAACAGTAGGAGGTTCCCTTGAGGTCTCTGGTAGAAGACACAAACTGTATGTAAATTGACAAAAAACACCTCCCAAACAACAACAGAGGCTACTCAGAGAAACTTTGTTAGTCTAATTTACAGACAAGACATCCCTGCTCCCATCCAGTGTAAAACGTTTCGGAATCAAATCCAAAACTGAGTTATAAGTCTTAGAAAGTTGAAATCTCAGACCTCCTCCTCTGTTAAGAGAAGGTTTTTCTCTCTTAACATACAAAGCTTCCTTCACCCCCCTCTCAAACCATCTGTGCTCTCGGTCCAAAATTTGAACATTCTGGTCCTCAAATGAGTGACCCTTGTCCGTGAGGTGGAGGTGAACAGCTGAGTTTTGTCCAGAGGAGGTAGCTCTCCTATGTTGAGACATTCTTTTGTGGATAGGTTGCTTCGTTTCTCCGATGTAACGGTCTGAGCAGACTTCGCTGCACTGGACTGCATAAACCACACCACTCTGTTTGTGTGTGGGGGTTTGGTCTTTAGGGTGGACCAACCTCTGTCTGAGAGTCCTGCTAGGTTTGAAATGTACTGGGATGTTGTGTTTGTTGAAAATCCTTCTGAAATTCTCTGAGACTCCAGCAACATAAGGAATGACAATGTTTTTCCGTCTGTTAGACTTTTTCTGTTCATTATTGTGTTTAACAGATTTCCTTGCTGACTTGACAAAAGCCCAGTTGGGATATCCACATGTTTGCAGAGATTTTTTGATGTGTTTCTGTTCCTTTTCCTTCCCTTCTGTCTTCGTGGGGATGTGTTCTGCCCGATGCTGTAAAGTTCTGATGACAGAAAGTTTGTGCTCCAGTGGATGGTGAGAGTCAAACAGGAGATATTGGTCTGTGTGGGTTGGTTTTCTGTAAACTTCAATGTTGAGACTGTCATCTCCCTCCATATGCACCAAACAGTCCAAAAAAGGCAGCTTATTGTCGTTAGCATCCTCTCTGGTGAACTTGATGTTTTTATCAACAGAGTTAATGTGTCTGGTGAACGCTTCCACCTCCCTGGCTTGGATTTTGACACAGGTATCATCCACATATCGGAACCAATGGCTTCACCAGCATATTTACATACGTAGTTTCCGGATTATAAACAACTACACACGATTTGAACACCGCGGTTTATACAATGCTGTGGCTAATTTATGGATTTTTTTTTTGATGGACTAACAAGCTTCATCACCAAAACATTTAGCTTTGTCACACCAGGTGCTCCCATAGCTGCCCAATACTGTACTAATTTCTCTTGGAGGGGTTAGCGATCACTTCCTGGTAGACTACTATTTTTATTTTTTTATTTTATTTTTTACAATCGTGTTACAGGCACTGTTCAGGGGAAAAAATAATTTACTGTATTTGTGCATGTTATCGGTACATATTTAATTAAAAGTTTTTAAAAAATCTTTCTGTGTAAATATCTCATTTTACAACGTGAACACCCGCGGCTTATAAACAAATGCGGCCTATTCATGTAAAATTTTAATTTTATTTTTAAATTTAGTGGACGCGGATTATATTCAGGTGCGCTCAATAGTCCAGAAATTACAGTAGTTTTAAAGTGAAACTAAACCCAAATTTAAAGTGAGACTAAACCCAGGTTGAGACGGTAACTCCTCCTTCCAAAATCTCCCTGAAAATGGGCGTGTCGAGAGACAAGGAGGGGTGGAGGTAGAGTTGTGCTTTTGTTCACGCCTCCACCTGCAACAACCTAAAACAAATTAAACCTCTAGCCAACAACATACACCAAGCAACAACAAAGAATAAACATGTAGATGTATTTATCTATTCCACCCATTCCATCCAAAACCAAAGGCCTAAAACAATGAAAATGAAAATAAAAATAAAACCGCTTGTCAGGAGTGAAATGCAGCACTTCCATATAAGGTATGCACTTCTCATCTCTGCAGGGGATTGGCTCTGCTTGAACCACCTGTGTGACATCACACATGAGCAGACATGTCACACATGAGCGTTTGCACAAATAAGAAAATTAAGGTGTAATCCACCAGTTCAACCCATAGAACTACCGTAAACACATTTTTAGACCAAATATTGCCAAATATTGCCAATTTACACAGATATGCACAATTATGTGAGAATAAACACAGCCATAGTGCTAGATAACATTTTAAACACATTCTAGGGAGTTTATCAGCTAAAAAAAGTTAATTTTGGGTTTAGTCGCACTTTAACTTTTTTTAGCTGATAAACTCCCTAGAATGTGTTTAAAATGTTTCAGAGCACTATTTCTGTGTTAATTTTCATGTATTTGTGCGTATTAGTTAAAATCGGCAATATTTGGTCTAAAAACGTGTTCACGGTAGCCCCATGGGTTGAACTGGTGAATTGCACGTTAATTTTACTATTAGTTCAAATGCTCAGTTGTGACATGTCTGCTCAGTTGTGACGTCACATCGTCTCCTGCCTTAATATAAAAGTGGAGCCACTCCCCCGAGAAGGTCACTCCCCCTCCAGAGTTCAGGGGTTGGATTAGCGATTAGCAACATAGCATTAGCATAGAAGAGCCACGATGTTCCAAGAAAGCTCTTCAAACTGATGTTCACCCACCCTTACACCATCAGGGTACAATCCGTTTGGAGGTGAGTACCATTTTACACCTTTCATTCCATAATTTATCTTTTGAGTACAGGTAGTCCCCGACTTACGAGCGCTCTAACTTACGAGGTTCCGGACTTACGAGCTGGCGAATTTTTGGAAAAAACGCAAAAAATACTGAGTTTTTCTGTGTTTTTTCACCACAGTTCGTTAGCTAAACATGTGGACACACGTTTCCGATCATTTTTATGCACTCATAAGCAGTTTTTCGATGAAAAACGAGTGTTTGTAGTCGCGCTAGCAAAACCGTTCCAACTTACGAGCGAAATTCCGGACTTACGAGACACGTGGCGGCCGTTCCAAATTACGAGATTTCCGTGTTACGAGCACCTCGTTGTAACGGAACTCGCTCGTAAGTCGGGGACTACCTGTAGATGACGTGTTTCTTCATGTGCTGTGTTTGCGACCTGCAGCTTTGCTTCGGTGTGGCCCCACAAGGTCGTGGCGTTTTCATCTGTTGCTGATCAACGTTAGTTTGTGTTGTAGTTGTGTTTAAATGCTCAAAATCTAGTGTTTCCTATGAACACCGCAGAGTGTGTGAACTCTTATGAACTCTGATAAGGAAGACTGCAACGTCACAAAACAATGGAGACCAGCTGGCGCTAATTTTAGCTGTTGTAGGCTACTGGTTAACGATGTTTTAGTCCAGGTGCTGTGCGAATTTCTGTTCCCCCCTGAGAATCTGTTCCCCCTGTGTCGGGATCCGACCGTGAGGCGCATCTGAGTTCTCTCAGTGAAACGAGTCCACACTATCGTGTCACGGTTATAGCTCATTTTAATCGACAGCTCCTGGTGATAAATAAATAAATATAAAACCTCCACTAAATAAATAAACCTGGTCTTGTGTGGGGTGTAGACTACTGTACAGGTTTTTTATTTATTTATCTCCGACAGAATCTAGTCTGACAAATACAAAGTATCAGCCACCAACACATATATAGCCTATTTATAATTTTTATTACTAATATTGAAGGATGGAAGCAGCTGATAGAGGACAAGAAAACTTCCTGCAAAGATAAGTGTAGGCTTTGTGGTAGGCTAAATCTCGTTCAAATTAAAAATATGACTGGAGAAAAATTATTTCTAGCTGCTATTTTTTGATAGTTAATGTCTGGGTTTTTGTTGTTGTTGTTTTTTCATTATTTGAGAGTAATGTTTCTCAAGTATGTTTTTTTGTAAGGTGATTAAAAATGTGTTGTTGTTTTTTAGCTCCATATGAGGCGTTCCACATCCAGGGAATCTCTGAGCCGTGCAGCAGTCCCAAACACTCGAGACCACCTTCAGGATGCTCCACCCGCAGGATGCTCCACCTGCCAGCCAGAAACAAACACCAAGGTCTCAGCTGCACCCAACATTGTCGTGGATGGAGGTCTCAAGAGATGACGCAGCTCTGGCCGAGACTCTCTGCATCATCTTCCGCTGAATTTGAAATACATGTCACACATTTGGCACTTCGCATCTGGTTCTGTGAACTTCTTTTAGAATAGGATACCCTTTATGTAAATTACTATGTACTTGTGTTAAATTATTATTTATGTTTTCTTCTAACCCTGTGCGGACTGGGCACCTGGGTGGTCTGTAACACAGGTGTACACACCCACCTGTTCACATCTGGCCATAACCTATGTCAGAAAGGGATTTTTTTATCAGTCATAAATTCAAGTACAGGAAACTTTTAAATTTTAACGTTTAAAAAGTTTATGCTTCCTATAACTTTTTTAATAATGTACAATTTGGATTACTCTAATTGATTATTGCACTTTGTTTCTTTTGTTTTACAATATTTAATATTGGCACACCTGAAACAATTATAATTTATATTAAATTTAAACATTACTTTGTAAAAATTGCTGATGTAAACATGTTTATTAAATGTTTGTTTAAATTATGCATGCATCTGAGAGAAATGCAATTTCAATCCTGTGTATGTTCTGTACATATTGCAGTTTGGACAATAAAGTTGACTTTGAATTTTGACTTTGATGTATGATTTGGAAATGTATTTATCAATACAGAGGTCTAGTGTTGACAGAACAATGAGCTTCATAATTGATTATGTTGACTATGAGCAGTCCATTTTAACACATTTACTATATACAAATTAATTTTAATACAGCATGTGTATCGTTTAGTATTTTTACTCATTTTTTATAATTTGATACAAGTTTGTGTGTGCTTTTACTGGTAGAGTAATGCATACCCATAGTAATTCACATCACAGGAGAAATGCTTTTAAGACAATAAAATGCACAGTGTATTCAAGACCAGGTTTATTGGTGTGTTTTTTAATATATAGTATATTTATTAGGGCTTTAGGAAGTACTAAATAATTCATAATTATACTCTTGGCGTCTCCCTACAACACACGTTTTCTACAGGTGAGAGGAAGCTGCAGTGACCACAGGTGCACCTTTTGAAAGTTTTTTTTTATTTATTGCTTTACAATTTGGATTGAGATAGTTGAAAATTATTTAAAAAAAGATAATTTGTTACTGCTTTGAACATTAGCCTATGTTGCTAATATAAATTTACCACTCAGATGCTGGACCTGTTCGGTCCATTGCCTCAGCACCACCAGATTCTTGCATAAGAGCGTCAGTGCCTGTAGCCAGCAGCTCGAACTGATAAGGCTCAGGACCTGTGGCTCTCTGCTCCAAGTCTCCCTCAGTTTCTGGTGAGGGAGGTGGACAAAAGACCTGTGTCGCTGTGTTCACTCTCCATGTTGCATACAGTATATTATGCTAACGCTAGCTGCATGTCACGGTCCTGGCCACACCCACCTACTCGCTCTAACCCCACCTCCTCCCTCCTTCAGGCGGTGCCTCTACAGTCTATCGGAACGCCCATCTTGGTGAAGATTTTTGAATTTGAACTTGGGGAGGAGTTAAAGACCCAGAGCCCGTTTAGTTTCACTTTAAAAACAAATTTTTCAACTTTAAATGTATTTTTAAACCATTTTATTTTTCAACCAAATCAGAAGATGATGATACCTCCTTTGCCTCCCCCCTCTGCGTCTCTAGAAGTCAGGTGAGGAAGCAGCTGGACAGACTGAACCGGAATAAAGTTGCAGGTCCAGATCAGTCCCAGAGTCCTGAAGGTCTGCGCAGAGCAGCTCTGTGGGGTTCTGCAGCACCTCTTCAACCTTAGTCTGACCCAGCAGAAGGTTTCAGTGTTGTGGAAAACCTCCTGCCTTGTTCCAGTAAGAAACCTCACCCATCAGTCCTCAATGACCATAGACCTGTTGCCCTGACATCCCACATCATGAAGGTCCTAGCGAGACTCCTGTTGGTCCACCTGACTAAACAAACAAGCACATATCAGGACCCACTGCAGTTTGCTTATCCGCGTAGTCTTGGAGTTGAAGATGCCATCATACACCTGCTTCAGTAAACTCAGTGATCTAGAAAAGGCAGACAGCACTGTGAGAGTCATGTTCTTTGATTTCTCCAGCGCATTTAACACAATCCAGCCTGATTTGCTTTGTCAGAAACTCCAGAAGACTCAGGTGGTGGCCTCAACAATCACCTGGATCAAAGACTACCTGACAAACAGACAACAATTTGTGAGACTGAAGGGGTTGTGTGTCTAACCAGGTGGTCAGTAGCTCAGGAGTACCACAGGGGTCTGTACTCTCACCATTCCTTTTCACTCTGTACACCTCAGATTTCCAGTACAAACAGACTCTTGTCATCTTCAGAAATATTCAGATGACTCTGTTGGTAATGCCTGTGACATCTGTTTTAATGTTTTTTTGGTAGCAAATTACTGTACATAACACAGCCGGATATATACCTGGTTCCAATAGGTAGCAGGTATGTAGGCCTAAAGTACCAGGTTATAACCACCTGTCAAGTACCTACCCTATAAGTATATTCCATGTATACCAGGTATGTCGTGAATTATTATGCATCAGGTAATTAATTACAGGATACAGTACATGCCTACTTACACCATATACTGTACACCTAGACATACCTGATATGTGCATGGTACATACTGGGTAAATGAGGCAAGCATGTACCTTATAAGTACCACTGAGTGGTACTTATTGCTACTTTTAGTTTTAAACTCATACAACTACCGGTACTTCCTTTATTTTAATTCTTTATTTATTGCTTTTATTGGGATTTTTCTATTTTTCTATTTAAATTGCACCTTTTAATCAGTTTTTATCGTTTATTTAAACATATTACATTTACATGTACTGTATA
>JBBPBX010053746.1:0-23735 GCA_038048925.1 Garcialebias charrua | reverse complement strand
TCGCAGACCTTAGGGGTCCAGGGATCCCAGTTTGAGAACCACTACATTAAGAGACCATCCAACTTTACTGTAAACCAAGTAGTTTATTTCAATACTGATACTGCACATATGGATATTGCAACAACAAAAACATGATCTCTAACAAAGAGTTTAAGATGCCTCTTTCTTAAATGCAGTAATGTGTAATTTATTCTGCAGGTGTGAACATAGTCATGAATGACCATGTGTGTTTTGTAAACAGATAGGAAGTGGCAAAAGACTATCCACATGTGCCCCCGGGCACTCTAATAACCCTTTCGATGGTGTATGCATTTCCCCTACGTGTTCTTTGTTCTCGCATGTCCGCATGTGCACATGTTTGCGCCTGCGTGCATTCTGGGTCTGCCGGCCTGCGTCCCGTGTGCGTTTGTGTCCGTGTGTGTATGTGCGTGTGTATGTGTTCCAGGAGAGCCAGTGGTTGGACAGCGTATCTCTCCTAATCAAGGACACGTTAGAGGGGGAGATGCTGATGATCGACAACCTCTCCGGCTCTGTCTTCCACCACTACTCATCTCCACCACCTGTCTGCAAAAACTGCAAGGGCCAGCAGCAACAGGTACCACCCTGATCACACATAAACACACACACACACACACGTAGGAAGGACACACTGCGCCTGGCGAGCGCGGTGAAAATGAAAGTAATTATCTAGGTAAATAGGTTTCTAAAAGGAATATCTAACCCAGACAGGACTGCAAGCAAAATGTTAACAAATAAGGGATGACTCAAGACTTTTGCACAGCAGAGCATTAAAATCACATATCTGGACATGTCTCTCATTAAGCACTTGAGAGCCCTCACTTCAATCAAGAAGGCTGCATGTGACAAAAAAGAGCAATCAGTTACGCCATATTCAAAACTTTTGTCTGTAAGGGAACAATATTTACAAAAAAGTGAACCTTGCAACACACACGGGCTTTTTGTGCGTCTGGCACGTTGCAGGTAAATCCACTTGACTGACAGCTGAGTGTACTGTGTCAGTGGGAGTAGAGCACAACAACCGGATTGAAACAGAGGGATTGCAAAATGTCAGCAGCTTACCTGAAAATACTGTTGCTTGCTTGTTTGAAAGAAATAACAAACTTACGCAGTTTAACCCATATTGTACATTTATTGGAAAATTGTTAAATCATTCCAATAGAAGTTGTACACTAAGGTCACATAATTTTAATATGTCAACTTACTACTGATATTTGAGCCTTTGTGGATAAATATCTGTATTTAAACTCTTAACAATAAAAGTACATACAGTACTAGCGTATTTTGCTCAAGGGTTAATGTTAAACACCTGTTTTTAGTTTGCATTAAAAATTTGAAAGCAAAACCAAACTGCAACCCTGAATACTTACCAGCTAAATCAAACGTACACATTCATGCAAAGAAAAACTCATGCACGTGTCCAATCCATGATGCTTCACACCAGCTGCATGCAAACAGGACCATACGAGCGGCTTCGGATGTTATCAGTCAATTAAATGCCTGTTATTAGTTGTTATCATCCCATGTAGCGGTGAAACTGTCCCACCTAGTAGGTTTAAAGGTACGTTATTATCGTTATCGCTGATAATAGGCAGTGTCTCGCTGGGGTAAACTAGGAAGTGGTTTTTTTTTCCAGCTTATATAACCTTTTTTCCTAAACCTAACCTTACACCTGACCCAGAGGACCAACCCTAAACTTAACCTGCTTACCCTTGTGCCTAACCCTAACCAAGACCCTAAACCTAATGCCAGACCCTTTACTGTAAACCTAACCACATTAAGCTATTATGAGCACTAACAAAGCTAAAAGCGGAGCCTATTATCATTGCTAACAACGTTAACAACGTACCTTTAAACACACTAGGAGGTACAGGAGGGGCAGTCTGACCTCTACGTATGGGGATGATAATAACTAATAACGGCCATTTAATGGTTGATAATGTTCCAAGAGCGGGTGACCATACACAGAAACATGCATTCATCTTACTGCAGGGCTTCCTTCATCACACAGAGCAGTCTGAAAGAGCAGCGTTGTTGAAATTCTGGCTTTTCTTGTTGTCAACTCATCTATTATTTTACAGTAAGAAAAAGACCTTAATTAAACTTATCAGCTTAAGCTAAAAGCAGCTTTTCAGAAGTGCATGACTGTGGATTAATGAGGCCGTCTGCGTGCGTACACAACCATCCTTCTTAATGTATGGCTGCATGAAAAGCACGAGCACACCGACAATCGCCTTTATTTAAGCCTATTTTCTCAAGTGTCTTGTTAACAAGAAAATTCTGCAGTGAACACGCCCTCAGAAACATGCTGTGTTGTGCAAGTGTTGTTTATCACAATGACAAAGTGCAGTGGGTCAGAGGTAACTGGGATCTACACCTCGTCACCTGTCAGCCTCGCTTTCTGCCTGTCTGCAGATGCTGTCAAGCCATCAGTCTTCCCCCGTGTTTTTACATGTGCCCCCCCTCCGTGTGGGCTTCCACTCCACTGGCTATTGGTGTTTTAGTCACTGATTTATTGCAGCCGATTGAGTGCAGTTTGGCTTCAGCCTGCAGTGTTTTGTTGCCTAGCTTTTATAGTGTTAGTTTAAAATGTCACTATGTGGAAGCCTGTGTTTATGTTTATGTTTATTAAATTTGTTCATTTTTTTTACAAAAGAAGCAATACAAGGCAATCTCATAATGATAGTGTACAAAATGTAAAAAAATGAAAGGTGGCAGAAAGAAGAATAAATCTTATTATATCTGCCCCTTATCTCCAACAATCAGATTAAACAACAGTAGTCAAACCATGTAAACAATAATATTCTTCAACCAACAGTACAAAATTACTAACTCTTTTTAATTTTCTAACTAACAGTACAAAATGACTAACTCTTTCTAATTTTCTAACTAATACAATACACATTACGTTATTTCACATATATTTTTTTAACACATTTGTTTTGATCATTTTTTTAAATGTAAACATTGACTTGGCATTTTTAACTACATTCTCCAAGCCATTCCATAATCTAATTCCCTGGATTGAGGTAGAACGTCCCTTCAAACTGGTTCTGAATTGTGGTTTTACAAACAACTCTGTTCCCTTAAGATTATAACAACTTTGTCTTTTAACAAAGTGCATTTGGATATTTAAAGGTAATGCATTATTTTGAGCTCTATACATAACTGATAAAATATTATAGTCTACCAAATCATGGAACTTCAATAATTTTAGTTGATAAAATAATGTACTTGATGGATGACGGTAATGCTTTCTAGTGATAATTCTTACAGCTCTTTTCTGTAATACAAAAATAGGCTTTGTGATTGTTTTACACGCTTTCCCCCAAACATCAATACAATAGATTAAGTGTGGAACAATGATTGTGTTATACAACAAATACAGAGCTTTATCATTCAATAGGTCTCTGACTTTGTACAGTACTGCTATCGATTTAGCTATTTTTATTCTTACAGAATTTATGTGTTGTTTCCATGTCAGTTTGTCATCAATGATAACACCCAAAAACTTCACCTCATTCACTCTACAAATCTCAACATCCTCAATTTTGAGTGGAACATCAACAGTTTTCTTTTTATTACCGAATATCATGTAATTAGTTTTTTCTAGATTTAATGATAATTTATTTATTTTAAACCAAGTTTGTATCTTGACAAATTCTGTCTTTATCAATTCTAACATTTGTTCTATATCTTCACCTGAACAGAAAAAAGTGGTATCATCAGCGAAAAGTACACATTTAAGGAGTCCTGACACATTTACCAAGTCATTCACATATAAAATAAAAAGCTTTGGTCCAAGTACAGAGCCTTGGGGAACTCCACATGTGATATTACAGAGGTCAGATCTTACATCATTTATTTGTACAAATTGTTTCCTATTTTTTAAGTAGCTAGATACCCACTGTAATGCTGGTCCTCTAATACCATATTTGTTCAGTTTTTCAAGGAGCATTTTGTAAGTGTGACTAACTGTTCACCATGGGTAAGCAATGCATTGTGTGCTAAGTTAAAGAATGTAACAGTTAAGTAGTGGGATTGCATTTCCTGTGAAAATGCAGCTGTGAGTGCTTATTGCTGAACTTGATGAAAACTGTTGAAATTAGCTAAAAACAGTGGAAATGTAGCTGAAATAGAAGGACATGCCTAAGTTAGCAGAAGAAAGCAGAAAGAACACATATTTGCTAGATTTGGCTTAAATAAACAGAAATGAGCATAAAATTTCTGAAATTACAGTAGCTAAAAGAAGCTGAAATTAGAAGAAGAAAAAAATGCTGATAATAAGTGGCAGAAAAAGGCAAAAAGAAGCCAGAAGGAAGCGGAAATAACTGAAATGAACTAAAAATAATAATAATAATAATAAAATAAATAAATAAAAAGTAGAATTAGCTGAAAAACCTAACATTAGCATAAAACAGCTAAATAGTAGCTGAAATAACTAATCAAAAAACTTTCAATACAGAAACAACTGGTTTTTATTTGTAACAGAAGACGTTTTGCTCTTGATCCGAGGAGCTTTCTTAATTCAAAGAGCAGAGTGTGGGAGTAAGGTTTTAAAGGCTGAGATAAGATACATACCTATGTAGATTGAAATGATTGAAAGGTATGTGTGAATCTTATCTCAGCCTTTAAAACCTTACTCCCACAATCTGCTCTTTGAATTGAGAAAGCTCCTCGGATGAAGAGCAAAACGTCTTTTGTCACAAATAAAGTCCAGTTGTTTCTGTATTGAATTTTTTTTTGATTTTATCATGTCCTGGATTACTGAGAATATTCACCAGCATACAGTACTGATGCAACAAACTAGCATGAATAAGCTAAAAGGAGTATAACAAGTTGAACTTAGCATAAATAAGTTAAATAGGTTGAAAGTAGCAGAACCTACCACAAAAAAACTTGAATTTATCATAAAACAGCTGAAGTTAGATGGCAGCTGAAAAGGTGGAACAGGTTTAAATTACCTGAAGAAAGCAGAAAGAACACGTTTGCCTAGTTAGGCTTAAAGAAGCAAAAATGAGCGCAAAGAAGTGGATATTATCTGAAAATAGCTGAAATTTACATAAAAATACAGCTGAAAAGTAGTTTAAAAGGCAGAAAGAAGCTTAAATTAGCGGAAGGAAGTGGACAGAGCAGATTTTTGCTGAATTAGATTGAAAAAGTTGAAAGGAATGCAAAAAATGTGGAATTAGATGAAAAAGCTCAAATTGGCATAAACAGCTAAATAGTAGCTGAAATTGCAGAAAAAGCTGAAAGGAGCACAAGCTGAAATTAGCAGAAAGAAGCTAGAAGAAGCAAAATATGGTATAGTTGGCAGAAAGAATCTACAAAGATCACAAAACAGCGGAAAAACAGCTGAGAGTAGCTGAATTTTTATTTATTTTTTGCACAAAGAAGCTGAAAGAATCTGAAGCAGAAAAAAATGTGCAAGGATCAGTAAAATGTTGTAAACAGATCTAAAGATATGAATGATGTAAAATGAGCTTAATTCTTTTCCTAATTAAAAAAGTAGCAGAAAAGGCTAAATATTTCAAAAAGCTAAAGTTGCACCAATAGCAGGACTGTCCTGAATGAGCCGAACATTTTAAAATATGATTTGTTGAAATAGCACAAAAATTGTGGAACAAGACATATGCCGAAAAATGTACAGAAGAAAAATGGACGACAATAGTGTGAATGCTTCATAAACATTCACACTAACGTAAATGAATCGGGACTGTTTTGAACATTATGATCAAAACTGGTCACTGAGCTGTGTTGATCTGTCACCGAGTGATGAGTTGATGTTACCTAAAGTTATCCAAACTTTAGCTCTAAAACTGCCATATTTGTTCATGATAAAAACCACAAACAAGGCTCTAGACTTTAAAGTTTGCTTTCGAGAGTACTCACCGCAACACCATGAACACTGGACCAAAATGATCATAAAGTAAGAAACAAAATCTGCAAGTTCTTGTCATATCAGTGGTTATTATATCCCAGAATTAAAAACTTGTAAGCAAAATTTATGAACGGCTGCTAACAGCAGAAGCGAGTGAGAATAGGTGAACAATGGCGATGGCCGTGGAAGAGCTGTTTTGGATTACAAAGTCAATTTTAATGTACTGGTACAAAATTACACTCAGAATCAACTAGTTTGTGTTTATGTTTATTAAATTTGTTCATTTTTTTACAAAAGAAACAATACAAGACAATCTCATAATGATAGTGTACAAAATGTAAAAAAATGAAAGGTAGCAGAAAGAAGAATAAATCTTATTATATCTGCCCCTTATCTCCAACAATCAGATTAAACAACAGTAGTCAAACCATGTAAACAATAATAATCTTCAACCAACTTTTTCCAACAATCAGGTTAAACAATAATATTCTTCAACCAACAGTACAAAATGACTAACTCTTTCTAATTTTCTAACTAATACAATACACATTACGTTATTTCACATATATTTTTTAACACATTTGTTTTGATCATTTTTTTAAATGTAAACATTGACTTGGCATTTTTAACTACATTCTCCAAGCCATTCCATAATCTAATTCCCTGGATTGAGGTAATTGAGGTAAACTAGTAAAGTATGGAGATAAACCTCTGGCAAATTCAGCATATCACTTTGTTTACATTGAGAGTGGACCCACATTTCAGCATTTCTTTTGGGAAACTACTGAAGTGAACTCGTTCAAATTGCCCCATTTCATACAGCTCAAAATAATCTTTATTATGTTTGATTTTGTGGTCTGCATGTGGGGATCTGGAGCAGAAAACAGCCCGGTTTATTATTGTACATTCATATATACCCTTTTAGCATGCTGACACCTGGGGGCGAATGATCTTGTTGTTGTCTAGGTGAGTTGTGTTAAATAAAATTTTAATAACTGCCATCACAATTACAAATCAGTCTGTTTCAGACCCCCTGCTGCAGCTCTTTAGATCTGGTGTGGCTCATGTTTATTGACTGGTGCAGCTGTGAGCTTTTAAAAATAGCATTCAAATTGCATCCCTATGGGAAAGAATTTAGCTCGTATTAACACTGTGGCAGTAAATACATACTTTGGTAATTTTTGTAGCACCCTGCATTAAAAACAGCAGCATTGAAACATGTCAAATCTCCAGTCACTTCATAAAATACATGGATTTCTGGAAGGCAAGCGCCGCTGAAACACCTGCACAAGTTTAATTCCCACAACAAAACGTGTGTCCGCTTGCAGTGTTGCTCCATGCTGCACTATCTGCACAAGGATGTTTTGTCGCATAATTAAACGCAGGTTATTTAGCACACCGTTCTTCTTATCAGTAATTTCTCAAGTGTAAAATAATTTGACTTATGTGATATTTAAGTACTGGTGCACCTGAATGACAGCATATACAATGTTATAAGCGGTGACTAGCATGACTAATGCGCTGTGGTCTGGAAAGATATTACCGTAGTCAGTCATGTTTCCTTTTCTGTCCCCTCCCATCAGTGCTGAACAGAACAATGGCTTTTCTTCACAGTTTTTCTGCTGCAGTGAACACTTTCAATTCATTCTTTCCCGAGTAACCCCGTCTTTTTAGTGAAATTGTCAATATTTCTACAGTTACCTTGGTAGCAAAATCTTCCTGCACCTATTGTGCTTTATATTGTCTCCGAAGGCACAGGCAGAACAGGAAAATGGATGCTGTAGTTTCCATTACCTATCGATAAAAACACCTGCTGATGAAATAAAGGAGCCCTTGCTGAGGGTATTTATGGACCACCTCTGTGAATAAAAGTAGAAAATATGGTGAAGTCACACGGTAATGTTAGTAAAAGGTGGTATATGGTCCAAAACTGTGAAACTGGAAGCATTTTTTGAACTAATGAGTTGCATTGCTGTGTTTCTGCATTGCTTTGCTTCATCACTTCTGTTTTGCTCCTTGGGACCTGTGGCTGTGGTGATTAACTGGCTCATATCTGCTATTAATCTTTCTTCATGAAGCGCTTTGTCTTTTTTCGCCTATCGGCATGTGCTAATCCATGGCTAGCCGGCCTCAGTTCATTGATTTTCACTTGGCTCCCTTTAAATACCCCCTTTTAATTCCTCGTTGTCTGGCCATTTATTGTTCTGGGTCTTGGAAGAAATGTTACTGAAATACATGGTGCATTCAAACTTTAACTCAAAATGTGTATTGTTTGAAATGCTGCCAAAAATAATGACGTGTCACAGGAAAATGTGCTAAATCGATGAAGTAAAACCATTTCCATGGTCATATAGACTGATGATCTTGTGGTGCAAATCAAACAAAACTGTTTGCAGCCAGTTTTGGAACGCGTTTGAGAGAAACACAATTGGAAGATCACATTTTGTGTTTTTGATAAGTACACATTAATACGGAGCCCCCCAGGGGACATGGGGAAAAAATAATCATTTGCGTGCGCACGCAAATGTTTTGCGTGCGCACGCAAATGTTTTGCATGCCCACGCAAAACTATTGCGAGGTAACGCAAAACCTTTTGCGTGGGAACGCAAAGCCAGAATATCATGAGCGGCGGTTCCTTTAAAAGGAATGTGGACTTTGTGAAATAAACATGCCACGATAGCTCAACTAGTAAAGCATCGGCTTGCCGCTCCAAACCTCACGGGTTCGATTCCCACGTGGGACAAAACTTTTTTTTTATTTTTTAGATTATTTATTCATTCCAGATTAAAAAAACACAAGAAAACTATTTACAAAACAACAATAAAAACTTTCAATTATATAATCATTCCTCTTTCTTATTTTGCTTAATGGTTTTTAACTCATCCCTGAAATTCTGACACAGAATCACAAGTTCAAGTGTGAACTGTGTCACAGAATAAACACAATAAAAACATGTACCCGTATTNCATTGTTGTTTAAAATGGCTCAACATTACGACAATGGAGCAGACAGTACACTCAATTTAATTGAATTTTGAAATCAGCCTTAAATATAAGGATGTCCAGTGTGTGCTGCAGTGGTAAAAGTAATTTTCCGTTGTATATTTCACGTTCAAGCTCCGTGGAATCAGCTGTGACTTCCTCGTTCGAGCCGACGCGGCAGCCTGCGCTCTGTCTGTCCCTCTGAACTTGTGATTCTGTGTCAGAATTTCAGGGATGAGTTAAAAACCATTAAGCAAAATAAGAAAGAGGAATGATTATATAATTGAAAGTTTTTATTGTTGTTTTGTAAATAGTTTTCTTGTGTTTTTTTAATCTGGAATGAATAAAGAATCTAAAAAAAAAAAGTGTTGTCCCATGTGGGAATCAAACCCGTGAGGTTTGGAGCGGCAAGCCGATGCGTTACCAGTTGAGCTATCGTGACATGTTTATTTCAGAAGGTCCACATTCCTTTTAAAGGAACCGCCCCCTCATAACATACTGGCTACGCCCATGGTGTCTGTAACGCAAAAGGTTTTGCGTTACCTCGCAATAGTTTTGCGTGCGCACGCAAAGAAATATTTTTTTCCCCATGTCCCCTGGGGGGCTCCGTATTAAACAGATTATTTACACAGTGTAAATAATCTGTTTAACCAACGCGGCAGCAGGACACTTTCCTGTCCCTGTCTAAAACTCCGCCTGCTGCTAAAACAGCCAATCAGTGATTCAGTGGGCGTTGTGAAGCAGCCACTTGGAATTGCCAACTGAGATTGAATAATGTTACACTTTGAGCAGGTTCAGAGTGAAAATGAAAATGCAAATTGTTCTTAGTTTCCTCTTCAGTTCTGCTACACAATGAGCAGTGTTGAAGAAGAAAATGAAAATTAATTTTCATTTTATTTATGAGACAAAAAAGGCAGCTTGACTTTGAAATGAAAAAGCTTTTTTGCTAATACATTTTAATTTTCAAATTTGACATTTCAAAATGAATTTTGGTCACTTTTTACTGGGACATGTTTTGAAAATTAAATGTTAAACGTTATTTTATTTATCTTTTTAATTAATTTACACAATGAGCAGTCTTGATTTAGAAAATGAAAATGATTTAATTTAAATTTTATTTATGAGACAAAAAAGGCAGCTTGACTTTGAAATGAAAAAGCATTTCTGCTATTTCATTTTAATTTTCAAAATTGACATTTCAAAATGAATTTTGGTCACTTTTTACTAGGACATATTTTGAAAATTAAATGTTAAACGTTATTTTATTCATCATTTTAATTAATTTACAAATTGAGCAGTCTCGAAGAAGAAAATGAAAATGCAATTTGGATTATTCATTTTAAATTTTATTTATGAGTCAAAAAATACTGCTTGACTTTGAAATGAAAAAGCATTTCTGCTAATCCATTTTAGTTTTAAATATGAGACATAACCGCTTCCATACACGACTGCCCGTTCCAAGAGAAAAAGTGGGTAAAGCCATAGATATCATATATAAACACGGGTAAAGCGATTGACCTGAATAAAACACAGCGCCTCTGGGTCCTAGAGACACTGAGTTTGAGTAGGACAACATAGGAACTGACTAAAACACAGTGCATCTAGCGGACAATATAGGAACTGCAGATTTTTAAGAAAATAACGTTTATCCATCCATCCATCCATCCATCTTCTTCCGCTTATCCGAGGTCGGGTCGCGGGGGTAGCAGCCTAAGTAGGGAGGCCCAGACTTCCCTCTCCCCAGCCACTTGGAGCAGCTCCTCCGGGGGAATCCCAAGGCGTTCCCAGGCCAGCCGAGAAACATAGTCCCTCCAGCGCGTCCTGGGTCTTCCTCTGGGTCTCCTCCCGGTGGGACATGCCCGGAACACCTCACCAGGGAGGCGTCCAGGAGGCATCCTAACCAGATGCCCGAGCCACCTCAACTGGCTCCTCTCGATGTGGAGAAGCAGCGGCTCTACTCCGAGTCCCTCCCGGATGACTGAGCTTCTCACCCTATCTCTAAGGGAGAGTCCAGCCACCCTGCGGAGAAAACTCATTTCAGCCGCTTGTATCCGAGATCTTGTTCTTTCGGTCATAACCCAAAGCTCATGACCATAGATGAGGGTGGGAACGTAGATCGATCGGTAAATTGAGAGCTTTGCCTTTTGACTCAGCTCTCTCTTCACCACGACAGACCGGTACAGCGCCCGCTTCACTGCGGACGCTGCACCTATCCGCCTATCGATCTCACGCTCCAGTTTTCCCTCATTCGTGAACAAGATCCCGAGATACTTAAACGTTTATTCTTAACTTTAACGTTTATTCTTAACTTTAACGTTTATTCTTTTTTTTAAATAAATCAGATGTATCCTCGGGCCGACTAAAACCCCTGGCGGGCCGGTTGCGGCCCGCCAGGGGCCGTATATTTGACACCCCTGATCTAGAGGTTCAGATATTTTGCTTACAGTCAGACATACGCTAGCCTCGTTGATACCAGACCCATGTCCTTCACTTCGCTTTGGACTAGGGTCTGGCATCTCTGCCATAGACAACGATTTCTCCTGGAGATTTTTGAATGGACCAATCAGAGAACAGGAGGCAGAGTTTTGTTAGTTTAGCCTGACGAGGTCCAGGCTATCAGATAAATTGCTCAGAAACCACTCGGTGGATATTTTTTCTGCCACCAGTGTGTAATTATATGTCTTTAATTTACTGACTGTTGGCCTAGATGAAACATTTGAGATAAAATTCGATTTTTTATCATTTATTTTCGTAGCGCACCCGAGGCTGTTTGGAAAATATCAAACCGAAACTATTTAATATCCAGCAGATTTGACCATTTCGTGAATTGATTTAGGAACTGTTAAGCTCAGGAACACTTCTGATATAACGTCAGCTATGAACTATATTTTTTCTCAGCAGAGAAATAATAGTTTTTTACCTTGTTTTGATGAAAATTCGTTCGTGGCGGCAGCCATTTTGAATGACGACGTCAGTCGACATCGTTCAAAACTCCGCCTTCTGCTCTCTGATTGCTCAGGAACACTTCTGATATAACGTCAGCTATGAAATCTATTTTTTCTCAGCAGAGAAATAATAGTTTTTTACCTTGTTTTATTGAAAATTCCTTCGTGGCGGCAGCCATTTTGAATGACGACGTCAGTCGACGTCGTTCAAAACTCCGCCTTCTGCTCTCTGATTGGTCCGGTCAAAAATCGGCCGGAGAAATCCTTGTGGATGGGAGAAATGCCAGACCCAGCAGTGAAGGGAAAATGAGAATTGAGCGGAGCTGCGTAGGTGGCGAGGGCCAGGCTAGACATACGCACACACACAACTATTGCCATTGTTGCCTTTTATCACCTTTCACAATAAATATTAGATTGAGTCCTACCCAGGGGCCTTTCTGCGGGGAGCTTGCATGTTCTCTCCGTGCATGCGTGGGTTTTCTCCGGGTACTCCGGTTTCCTCCCACAGACCAAAAACATATTTTAGGCTGATTGGCAACTCTAGGTGTGAGTGAGAGAGTGAATGGTTGTTTGTCTCGTTTGTCTCTGTGTCCCTGTGATGGACTGGAGACGTGTCCAGGGTGTCCCCCGCTTCTCACACAGTGATTGCTGGACATGGGCACCAGTGACACCCATGACCAAAAAAGGAAGAATTAGGTAAAGATAATGGATGGATGGATGGATGGATGAATTCAAAGAAAGACCAATAAGACAATAACCAATAAGACTCATACAGTTTGCACTACTTCTCATACTTGCACTAATGTTTGTATTACATCACTGCCTATAATCATAATACTGTTTACATTCTCTGTTTACATTTATTAATACTGTTTACTTTTATTACTACTGCTTACATGTAATTACTACTGTTTACATTTACACTACTCTAATATCTACACCACTGCTGGTACATATACAGTGTGCTCTGAACGGTCTTATTTAGGGATGCCCAATGTGCCTTACTGCATATGCCACTTTTTGCCTCTATAACAACATCAACTACTACCTCATACATATACTGTGTACATTAACTCATACGCTGCTTTGCCACTTTGCAAATGTCAATGCTAGAAACCTTTAGTTTATTTTAGTTATACTTTTTATACTCTTTTTTTATACTAGTATGCAAAAACTCAGGACAGTATTATGTTCATTAAATGTTTAATGTTTTAGTTTTAGAGTTGGTGTAAATTTTCATACTCTTATACCACTATGCAAAAAACTCAGGACAGTGTTAGTTTTACTATTTTATGCTTATGTCTATTATTATATGTTTCAGTGTTTCAATGTTTAGATGTTTACTGTTGCACCGAGGGACTGAGAGAAACGCAATTTCGGTCCTGTGTATGTCCTGTACAGTACATATTGCAGATCTGACAATAAAGTTGACTTTGACTTTTGACTTTGACTTAGATTGAGTCCTGCCCAGGGGCCTTTCTGCGGGGAGCTTGCATGTTCTCTCCGTGCATGCGTGGGTTTTCTCCGGGTACTCCGGTTTCCTCCCACAGACCAAAAACATATTTTAGGCTGATTGGCAACTCTAGGTGTGAGTGAGAGAGTGAATGGTTGTTTGTCTCGTTTGTCTCTGTGTCCCTGTGATGGACTGGAGACGTGTCCAGGGTGTCCCCCGCTTCTCACACAGTGATTGCTGGACATGGGCACCAGTGACACCCATGACCAAAAAAGGAAGAATTAGGTAAAGATAATGGATGGATGGATGGATGAATTCAAAGAAAGACCAATAAGACAATACAAACCAATAAGACTCATACAGTTTGCACTACTTCTCATACTTGCACTNNNNAAGACCTCAACTTTGCTTAATTGTGCTTGCTCTTCTATATGCTCTAATTATTTTTGCTTAGCGTGTTGGTCTTTCATTGGCTTTAATACTTTGTTATGTTTGAGTGGTTTGCTAAATGGACAACCCTGGATAATCTCAGAAGTAATAGAGAAGTAAAATGTGCAGTGACCTTGGTGACAAGCGTGGTTTGATTTGGTAAGTTTAATGTCTCGAGCATAATATCAAATTATGACAGTCATAACTAATACATGAGCTGCCGCAAATAGAGTTCTAAGTGTAAAATCCATTTACTGCTGGAGCCTCCCGTCGCAGAGTGATGGAGTACCGTGACCCCCACACATGAAAGCTGATATTTGAAGTGACAACAAGTCATCTCCGATGACAGCGGCTGCTTTTGATAAATGGCTTCATTGTTTTGGGAGCCACACTCGGCCTTGAAAAAAAAAAAACACACACACACCAGTTCAGAAGACCCTAATACCTGTAGATCCACTGGTTAATAAAACGTCTTTCGTGATCGGTGGTTTCTCATTTGCTCTGTAACCTTGACTTCATCAGATCCTATTCATGGCTCCACTTTGCCACGGTGAATTTCCATAAATGACACAAAAGAAGAAATATGAAGGAGATTCCTTCTCGGATACTTTAACCTTTTTTCTCATCCTGGCTCCTGCTGACGCTGCCCTCTCATGAATCACAAACAACCCCGGAGATTTAAAAAGAGCTTCAACAAATATTCACAGACAAAATAACGCAGCGGTATTGTTCATCTGAGCCATAAATTCCCGGGAGACAGGACTCCGCTACACTTAAAATGAGTTCAGATTTACACATTCCACCCTCGGCATTTACCAGATTCATCCTGGAGCAAGATGAGGGGATACTTCAGGAGCAGAGAGATTTCATCAGGCGTTCCTAATATTCCCCCGGAGCCTCTGCAGCTTAAATAACCAACTCTTTCTAAAGGCGCCCAACAGCCTTCACCATGTGAGTAATAACACCCCTGACTTTGCCATTCAGCCTCCAACATCTCAATAATTTACTCTAACTCATATTAGGTCCCTTCAGCCTGAAGCAGCAGAATAATCAAAGCTCTGCTGCCACATAGACCAAACCAGGCCGGTCATGCAGAATAATGAACTTAACCACTATTTCTGTCAATAAAGGAATGAAAATATGATCACTTCTCACATATCAAACAATGCTAAGTTTCTTTTCTTATTCCACTGTTAGGCAGGACAGGATGGCCGTCTTCTATACGGGAAACCAGCTACTAGGCCTGTCACAATAACACATTTTGCTGGGCAATTAATTGTCTCAGAAATTATTGTGATAAATGATAATATTGTTTGCCATTTGACAATATCCATCCATCCATCCATCTTCTTCCGCTTATCCGGGGTCGGGTCGCGGGGGTAGCAGCCTAAGTAGGGAGGCCCAGACTTCCCTCTCCCCAGCCACTTGGAGCAGTTCCTCCGGGGGAATCCCAAGGCGTTCCCAGGCCAGCCGAGAAACATAGTCCCTCCAGCGCGTCCTGGGTCTTCCTCTGGGTCTCCTCCCGGTGGGACGTGCCCGGAACACCTCACCAGGGAGGCGTCCAGGAGGCATCCTAACCAGATGCCCGAGCCACCTCAACTGGCTCCTCTCGATGTGGAGAAGCAGCGGCTCTACTCCGAGTCCCTCCCGGATGACTGAGCTTCTCACCCTATCTCTAAGGGAGAGTCCAGCCACCCTGCGGAGAAAACTCATTTCAGCCGCTTGTATCCGAGATCTTGTTCTTTCGGTCATAACCCAAAGCTCATGACCATAGATGAGGGTGGGAACGTAGATCGATCGGTAAATTGAGAGCTTTGCCTTTTGACTCAGCTCTCTCTTCACCACGACAGACCGGTACAGCGCCCGCTTCACTGCGGACGCTGCACCTATCCGCCTATCGATCTCACGCTCCAGTTTTCCCTCATTCGTGAACAAGATCCCGAGATACTTAAACTCCTCCACTTGGGGCAGGACCTCCTCCCCGACCCGGAGAGGGCATGCTACCCTTTTCCGGCTCAAGACCATGGCCTCGGATTTGGAGGAACTGATCCTCATCCCGGCCGCATCACACTCGGCTGCAAACCGCTCCAGTGAAAGTTGTAAATCACGAACTGATGAAGCCAGTAGGACCACATCATCTGCAAAAAACAGAGAAGCGATTCTAAGGTCACCAAAACGGATCCTCTCAACACCTTGGCTGCGCCTAGAAATTCTGTCCATAAAAGTTATGAACAGAATCGGTGACAAAGGGCAACCTTGGCGGAGTCCAACTCTCACCGGAAACGAGCCTGACTTACTGCCGGCAATGCGGACCAAGCTCTGACACCGGTCGTACAGGGACCTAACAGCCCTTATCAAAGGGCCTGGTACCCCATACTCCCGGAGTACCCCCCACAGAACCCCCCGAGGGACGCGGTCGAATGCCTTCTCCAAGTCCACAAAACACATGTAAACTGGTTGGGCAAACTCCCACGCACCCTCCAGGACCCTGCTGAGGGTGTAGAGCTGGTCCAGTGTTCCACGACCAGGACGAAAACCACACTGCTCCTCCTGAATCCGAGGTTCGACTATCCGACGGACCCTCCTCTCCAGAACCCCTGAATAGACCTTACCAGGGAGGCTTAAGAGTGTGATCCCCCTATAGTTGGAACACACCCTACGGTCCCCCTTTTTAAATAGGGGAACCACCACCCCAGTCTGCCAATCCAAGGGAACTGCCCCCGATGTCCACGCGATATTGCAGAGTCGCGTAAGCCAACACAACCCTACAACATCCAGAGCCCTAAGGAACTCCGGGCGAATCTCATCCACCCCCGGAGCCTTGCCACCGCGGAGCTTTTTAACCACCTCGGCGACCTCAGCACCAGAGATCGGAGAACCCGACCCAAAGTCCCCAGGCTCTGCTTCCTCAGTGGAAGACGTGCCAGTAGGATTGAGGAGGTCTTCGAAGTATTCCGCCCACCGACTCACAACATCCCGAGTTGAGGTCAGTAGCACGCCACCTCCACCATAAATGGTGTTGGTCTCGTACCTCTTTCCCCCCCTGAGACGCCGGATGGTGGACCAGAATCGCCTCGAAGCCGTACGGAAGTCATTCTCCATGGCCTCTCCGAACTCCTCCCACGCCCGAGTTTTTGCCTCAGCAACCACCCGAGCCGCATGCCGCTTGGACTGCCGGTACCTATCAGCTGCTTCCGGGGTCCCACAAGCCAAAAAGGCCCAATAGGACTCCTTCTTCAGCCTGACAGCATCCCTCACTGCCGGTGTCCACCACCGGGTTCGAGGGTTGCCACCTCGACAGGCACCAACAACCTTGCGGCCACAGCTCCGATAAGCTGCCTCGACAATAGAGGCGCGGAACACGGCCCACTCGGACTCCATGTCCCCCGCCTCCCTCGGAACGTGTTCAAAGCTCTCCCGGAGGTGGGAGTTAAAGCTCCGTCTTACGGGAGACTCTGCCAGACGTTCCCAGCAGACCCTCACGATACGTTTGGGTCTGCCAGGTCTGACCGGCATCCTCCCCCACCATCGGAGCCAACTCACCACCAGGTAGTGGTCAGTAGACAGCTCCGCCCCTCTCCTCACCCGAGTGTCCAAGACATGCGGCCGCAGATCAGATGAGACGACAACAAAGTCGATCATCGAACTGCGACCTAGGGTGTCCTGGTGCCAAGAGCACATATGGACACCCTTATGCTTAAACATGGTGTTCGTTATGGACAATCCATGACGAGCACAGAAGTCCAATAACAGAACACCACTCTGGTTCAGATCAGGGGGGCCGTTCCTCCCAACCACACCCCTCCAGGTCTCACTGTCATTGCCCACGTGAGCGTTGAAGTCCCCCAGTAGAACAAGGGAGTCCCCAGGAGGCGCACTCTCCAATACCCCCTCCAAGGACTCCAAAAAGGGTGGGTAGTCTGAGCTGCCGTTTGGTGCATAGGCACAAACAACAGTCAGAGCCCGTCCCCCCACACGTAGGCGAAGGGAGGCTACCCTCTCGTTCACCGGGGTGAACCCCAACGTACAGGCACCAAGATGGGGGGCAACCAGTATGCCCACTCCTGCTCGGCGCCTCTCACCAGGGGCAACTCCAGAGTGGAAGAGTGTCCAACCCCTCTCAAGGAAACTGGTTCCAGAGCCAGAGCCATGCGTTGAGGTGAGTCCGACTATTTCTAGTCGGAACCTCTCAACCTCACACACTAGCTCAGGCTCCTTCCCCACCAGAGAGGTGACATTCCATGTCCCAATGGCCAGCTTCTGTAGCCGAGGATCAGACCGCCAGGGTCCCCGCCCTCGGCCGCCACCCATCTCACATTGCACCCGACCCCTTTGGCCCCTCCCACAGGTGGTGAGCCCATGGGAAGGGGGACCCACGTCTCCTCTTCGGGCTGTGCCCGGCCGAGCTCCATGGGTAAAAGCCCGGCCACCAGGCGCTCGCCAGCGTGCCCCACCTCCGGGCCTGGCTCCAGAGTGGGGCCCCGGTGACCCGCGTCCGGGCGAGGGAAAACTTAGTCCATTAATTGTACTCATCATAGGGGTTTTTGGGCTGCGCTTTGTCTGATCCCTCACCTAGGACCTGTCTGCCTTGGGTGACCCTTCTAGGGGCATGAAGCCCCTGACAGCATAGCTCCTAGGATCATTGAGACACTCAAACCCCTCCACCACGGTAAGGTGGCAGCCCAGGGAGTGACAATAATTAGTAATAATTGTCAAATTTAAGTAGAAATGTTGGTTATTTTTTGTATGTAGTACCTTATTGACCACTAGATGGCAGTGTAAAACTATTTGAACTGAAGGACGGATAGTGAGGGAGCGAGCAGCGTGTGTCTAAGAAAAATGGGAGGGAGGGCCCTTGATGTTTGTCGCTCCTACAAGCACCCTGCAGGTGTTGGATGTTGTCTATCATGGTGCACTAAGATTCATAACTGGCTGTGATTATCGTACCCACCACTGCACCCAGTATTCACTGGTTAACTGGACATCATTAACCTCACACAGACTCTTCCACTGGTACATCTTCATCTTTAAATCACTTCTTGGTCTGCTGCCTTCATACATCTCCTCCTACATGTCTTTGTGTGAGTGCAGCTACAGCGTGCGCTCTCAGGACATGATTACCTGCAGTGTTCCCTCAGTGAGGACTGAACTAGACAAAAGGGCCTTCTCCTACTCTGCTCCTTTTTCCTGGAATATCTTACAAAAAGATCTGAAGATCTCGACCTTGACCTCTCTAAATGGCTTTAAGAATCTGTTGGACTCCTGGCAAAAACCAATGCAGACATGTTCCTGTTTTTAGTTTTCTACATTCACCTTATAATCTATCTGTTTTGCTACATTGACATCTTTTTTTAACTTGTTAAAAAATCTGTATGCCTCTCTTATGATTGTCTATTGTTGTCGCTGTTGTCATCATTCTTTGTTGAAACCAGGTCTCTCTTGTAAATGAGTTCTCGATGCTCAATGTGATTAACCTGCCTAAATAAAGGTTGAATGTGACATGGGCTGTCTCTCCTGTTTTTTGGTTCTCAAAATGGCGGCCGCTTGGTGTGGTTTGAGCTCTTAGCATTTTTCACACAAAGCTTTTAGTAAAAAAACAGTAAATGAGTTCTCTGCTTCTTTTTGCAGAAAAAAACAACTGTTAAGACGAAGGCACGAGTTTCAACCATGAATTTTGGAGCTTCGACAAGACAAAGGTTTTTTTCCGGAGGTCGGCCTGTTAGCTTAGCTCGTAGCTTAGCTTAGCTGCTTTTACCAACCTTAAAACATGATTTTGGACAATTAAAACAGAATGTAAAGAGAAAAGAGAAAGAGAGAGGTCAGTGAAGAGCACCGGAGTCAAGTCTTTTGTCATCCAGTGTCCTCAGTAGAAAGAGAGAGACACAAAGAAACGATAAAGCCGATAAATGAAAATGAGGTTGATCATTTTCATTTATCATTGATTTATTGTTTATTGCAACAGGCCTAGAAGGTGCAAACTTTAAATTTTATTATTCAGGCTGAGAATGCAGTGACTCACCAACCGATGAATCACCATCACTTAAACAGCCAAAGAAAAGGGCAAAAAATGCAAATCAGTGCACAAACACACTCAGAAGGAGTACCATTAAGATGGGATTAAAGTCATTTCGTATTCAAGAGATAATCTGTCATTAGGCTATGATTACGGTGCACACTTCAGTGAAGCGGCGGAGATAAAAACCTGGAGGAGAAGTGATAAGTCAGAGAGTTTTAGTTATGATGACAAGGAGAATAAAACTCACTTTGAGATGAGTGACCCGGACAAACTTCGTGATTACGTCCACTTGCACCCAATTTAAAATGCATTTCAGACCAAGGCTCTAACACATAGTTCTGTTCAAAAGTTTTAAACAGCTCCATGTTTAGTCGTGCTTTGCTTCTGAGCAGCGAGGCCTTCTTGTAATTCTAAACTGGACCTGATCAATGCATCATCCTTCAGCTGGTCAGCTCTTGTATGTTAAGTTCTCAGATAAAAGCTCTGACGTGTTAGCATTCAGAGAATGTGCTGGGGATGATTCTCAGCTAAAAACAAATCTTTGATCAAATTCTGCAAATTTGACTGAGTCATAGACAATTTTTGTGTTTAAGTGAATTAGTAGTGGTGGCCACCTCATATCTTCAACACAGGGCATGGGTATATGGAATAGTTTGGAAAACGATGTAAAGGAAGTGAAGTCGATGTTTGTATTGAAGAAAAAAGATTAAGACTATTTTGTTGAAAAGATACATATAAGTTATTTAAACTCTAAACTGTAAATTTTGATGAGTTTTGTATTTTGCTGTATTATGTATAGATTATTATTGTTTGAATTAATAGTTTGAATTAATTTTTTTAAGAAGGAGCAGAAACAATAATAATTTTTTCTTCTTCTGCTTCCTTTCATTTTATGTTTTTTTTTTAATTGTCTTTGTGTTTTTAAAATTGAAATGAATAAATAAAATAAAAAAAATAAATATCAGGTTGAGTAAAACTATTGTTAGTAGGGATGTACGATATTGGATTTGTTTCCCGATATACAATACAAAGTATGTTAAAACTTATTTGGGTGATAAACGAGATCAATATAAATATTAATTTTCCTACATCTACTTAGAGAGACTACTAGCTTTCTCTGCTGTGGAATTAAAATACATTATTCTGCACGGCCTTTGTCAATTTGCCCTGTTGGCAAATGCAGATGCCAAAAAGGGGGGTGAAAATGATGCAACACTTCATCTTGGATTATTTTTAATGTCAAATGTATTCATGACATTTTCGCTCTCTAACACAATAACAACACTCGAACAGTGCAAATTTGAAAATGTTCACACATCTAAACTCAACCGGTTCACAAGTGACAAGTGAAAAGTGCACAAGTAGTAGTGCATTAATAAATATACTTGACAGTTTCTTAAATTAAAAACGAACACTCGTTTTTCATCAAAAACGTTCATATTAGTTCATAAACATGGTCGGAAACGTGTTTCCAAACGGTTAGCTAACACACTTTCATCTAAAAACACAAAAAAGTGCTGTATTTTTTACAAATTTACTTCTCTTTCGCCAGCTCGTAAGTCCGGACGCTCGTAGGTCAGAGCGCTCGTAAGTCGGGGACTACCTGTATATATATATATATATATATATATATATATATATATATATATATATATATATATATATATATATATATATATATATATATATATATCAATCAATCAATCAGCTTTATTTATATAGCACATTTTAAAAACCGCAGGGTTAGCCAAAGTGCTGTACAGTAAAACAAAAGATAGCTAACTAAAACGATTAAAAAACAAAACAAAAGCAGCATACAAAAATAAAAATACATATACCAGTCTCACTGCAGGTGGGTTAAAATGCCATAAAAGAACAAGATCACGTGTTAAAAGCCAAGGTATAAAAGTGTGTTTTTAAAAGGGATTTAAAAACAGGAAGAGAGGAGGCCTGTCTGACACTCAGTGGCAAATTGTTCCACAACCTGGGAGCAGCGACAGAAAACGCTCTGTCACCTCTGAACTTCAGCCTAGTTTTGGGCACTGTCAGCAGCAACTGATCAGCTGATCTTAGAGATCGGGGAGGGCAGTAGGGCTGAAGCAGCTCAGACAGATATGGTGGGGCAAGGTTGTTCAGGCATTTAAAAACAAATAGCAAAAGTTTAAAATGAATTCTGTAGTGCACAGGGAGCCAGTGAAGGGACGCCAGGATGGGAGTGATATGCTCACGCCTACGGGTCTGGGTTAAGAGGCGAGCAGCAGAGTTCTGCACGAGCTGCAGACGGAGAGAGAGGTCTGGCTGATGCCTACATACAGTGCATTACAGTAGTCAAGACGAGATGTAATAAAAGCGTGGATTAATTTCTCCAAGTCAGGTCTTGATCAGTCAGAGAGAGTCAGAGAGTCTTTATTGTCATTTGCACCGCATGTGGTACATGTGATGAAAACGAGATTATGTACACGGGGTCCCAGTTACATCCAACAACAAATGCAAGAGAAAAACAGTAATAACATCTAGAATTAACTAAGAAAAACATCAACTAGTAATACACTAAGCCTAATATAGTGGAAATAAACAGCAGCACGAACATGAGTTTGTATGAGCAGATGGTCACAGATGAACACAGATGAACACAGCAACAAGAAAACAGATCAGCATCAGCATGATGTGATATTTTGCAGTGTTTATTTTTTATTTTATTTTTATTTATTCATGAGTCTAACAGCCTCAGGGTAGAAGCTGTTCCTCAGTCTAGTGGTTCTACATTTGATGCTCCTCAACCTCCGTCCTGAGGGGAGTGGGGCAAAGAGTGAGTGTGCTGGGTGAGTGAGGTCTTTCATGATGCAGGTGGCTCTTTTCCTGCATCTGGAGGTGTAAATGTCTGTGATGGTGGGGAGACTGACTCCAACAGACTTCTGTGCAGCCTTCACCACTCTCTGTAGAGCTTTCCTCTCTTCAACTGTGCAGCCTCCATGCCACACGTTGATGCTGGAGCACAGGATGCTCTCCACTGCACACCTGTAGAACGAGGTGAGAACTGGGCTGCTCAGACCAGCTCGTCTCAGCCGTCTGAGGAAGTAGAGTCTCTGATGACCTTTCTTGATCAGGCTGGTGGTGTTGTTGCTCCAGCTGAGGTTATCATTCATGTGTACACCCAAGTATTTGTAGCTGGAGACCACTTCCACTGCAGACCCACCTATTTTCAGTGGGGCATGGGTGTGTTTGTTCCTTCTGAAGTCCACAATCATCTCCTTTGTCTTCTTCACATTCATGTGAAGATTATTCTCTTTGCACCAGCTCTCCAGGTGTTCCACCTCCTGTCTGTAGCTGGACTCATCATTGTTTGTGATGCATCCCACCACCGCTGTATCATCTGCAAACTTAACAATATGACAGCCTGGATGTGTGGCTGTACAATCATATGTGAGCAGAGTGAACAGAAGAGGGCTCAGCACACATCCTTGGGGAGAGCCAGTGCTGAGGGTTATGGTGGAGGAGGAGAAGTTGTGGATCTTCACGGACTGTGGTCTGTTTGTTAAGAAGTCTAGTACCCAGTTACAAATGGAGGGGCTTAGTCCAAGTGTGGATAGTTTGTCTATCAGAGTTTGGGGGATCATGGTGTTGAAGGCAGATGTGAAGTCCACAAAGAGCAGACGCACGTATGAGTCCTTCTGATCCAGGTGGGTGAGAGCAGTGTGGACCACGGAAGAAATGGCGTCCTCTGTTGATCGGTTCTCACGGTATGCGTATTGATGAGGGTCCTCGTTGATGTTGACGGTTGCCTTGATGTGGGACATGACCAGTTTCTCAAAACATTTAGCGACTATCGGGGTGAGGGCCACCGGTCTATAGTCATTCAGACCAGTCACTGTGGAGCTCTTTGGGACTGGGATGATGGTCGCGGTCTTCAGGCAGGTGGGAACTGACTCCAGTGCAAGTGAGGTGGTGAAGATGTCAGCCAGCACCTCACAGAGCTGGTCCGCACATTCCTTCAGAACTTTCCCTGGGATGT
>JBBPBX010053745.1:0-23735 GCA_038048925.1 Garcialebias charrua | reverse complement strand
AAAAGTGGTCTCATTATTTTTCGCATGTGGGTTAAATGGCATCTCCAGCTCAAACTTACTTTGTTGATCAGATTATACTGTAAGGATATAATTACTTAAATGTTTCTGGGGGAAGGGCAATTTTGATTTAATTTATATATGTAGATTTATGGTTAGTGGTAGAGTATGTTACTGTGATTTTTTTTTCTCTTCTTTTTTTTTTTTTTCAATTAAATTTAATCAATTTAATTTAAAAAACTCAATTTAATTATTGTGCTGGCACATGCTATGGAGAATCCAGAAAATTTACCAATACTAATGTTTATGTTATATGAATCTGGAATTGTATTTTTTTAACGGAAAACCAATAAAGTTTAAGTCATAAAAAAAAAAAGACAAAGATAGCAGACAAAAGTCGGTCAGTCATTTCGGGCAGAGATGGTAAACGGTTGTCAAGCCCTGAAGACTTGGATCAGATCTGAAGATTATGGGGAGAAGATTTTGACTGCAGATGAGGTGAAAAAACAACAAAAGATGGAAACAAAGCAATGAAGAACCACTCAGCAGTACATGATCACCTTTAAAGACACTCACTGGAGTTAACTCTGAACAAGTCTCTGATTGGAATTAATAACATTTGATGACCGTTTTCAACAAAGGCTGTAGGAATTATTCTCCTTTTTCCTGGAAAACCAATCCAATCATGGGATATGTAGTAGCAACCAGCCTTTTTTTTTAAAACCATTTTAACCGATTTAAAAATTACAGGTTGCATTTTGTGGTTTTTCTTAGGGACAGCACAGTTAGGGCGTAGGCCATTTACAGATTGGTGCATCCACACCTAGAGGAATTTGGAGTTTCACCCATTTTTGATTTTTAGTTCATTCATTATTGCTGGTGGGATTCATTTAACACAATGTAAAATGAATTAAAATATATATATTGCATATTTTTAAACGCATTTGCTTGCACTGCTGCTGGATTTTTGATAGCTATGAATGTAACCTTATGCAAAGTTATGATTAAAAACACAAAGCATGAAAATCTTAAGTGTGTTGGACTCATTTTCCTGATGGCATCTGAATGATGCACACTCTTTGTTGAACTTATCCAGGAAGTGTGCATAGTTCTGAGATTTTTGGAGGTTTTTAACGGTAACTTAGTTAGATTTTTGAACAGCATCCCCAAATGGCCAACTTTTCCAGGCCTAGGAAAATTACTAGGTCGCGTACCAATTACAAAATGTTAAATAGAGGACGAGCAACCGCAGGATACTTTATGGTAAACTTTGGGGTCACTGCTACTTGACTCTAAGAGCTGTGAGGTGAAATAGGGGTGCGTCCTGCAAATTAAGGTCGTTAGTGCCTGGTCAAATCTTTCTCGAACCCAACCTAAGAGAGCCTGACCGTAGTATTGTTTGGGTAATACTCAGAAGTCTAGGGGGGTCCAATTACAGTACCAGTTAGATGAGGGCTGGAGGGGTGTTAAGCCTGGTTTATGGTTGACGCGTCGCATAGGGCGCGCGTGCCAAAAGTGACGCAATATCACCGTCCCCGCCCCTGCGCATAGGCCCCGCGCGTCGGTTTGGCGCGTGTCGTGCACCTCTGATTTTTTGAAACTCCGCAAGGCTAGTGCGCACGCCGTGGACGCTACTTTGATTGACAGGTCGGGTGGGAACCTCACCCGACAGCCTTCACACTCTTCACGCCGGAGCCTGCAGCTGTCTGCGCCGCTGTGGTCGTGGAGACGGCGTCGTGACGCATGGAGGAATGTTTTGTATGTGACAAAAATTTATTAAATTCCCCTTCTTCATCTGGACTTTTCTTCTTCATTTTTTTGCCAAAAGTTACGTGATCGCTTCCTCCTCCGCTCCATGCATTAAAACCGCAAGACACAATAACTGTTGTTCTATTATGATTTACTCCTCTAATAAAGACAACAGTTCAGCACGCGAATGGAAAGCCATTTTTTGTTGTTGTGTGATTTCAAACAGTTCTTCTACGGTAGATTTCTTCTACACCCTTTCTTGCAACATATGCACATGTTTTAGAGGGTACTGCCACCTGCTGGTCAGTAAAAGAACAGCACTTTGCCATGCGCCGCTGTGCGACACTGTAAATGCATGAAGCCGCACGGCTGAGTGTGCGCGTGCTCTAGCTTGCGGACCAAAGCGCGACTATAACAGAGCATTTAGTGATACACACCGTGGTGAAGTTAGTTCATGACTCCGTCATGTTTTCATCAGCGTGGTTCTCGCGTGTCGTGTCATCAATTTCAAAACTGCATGTTGCACAGTTTTTTTTTAATCTTTGTGAAGCTTCAAGAGCTCCCACACGTAAGAGGAGTTGGGTCGAACAGTTTTCTCTGCTCTCTTCCGCCTCCCTCGCGCTCTGTTGAACCTCCGCGCGCGACTCGCGCAGAGCTCTGGAATCGCGCTGCGGAGTTGTTGTTTTATTTAACTTCAGTTCAAAGATTTCGCTGCCGTCTCCTCCCCCGTCTATCCTGAGGTTGTGATTGGCCAAAATGTCGCGCTCCAACAAAGATGTTTTATTATCGACAAGATGCCTTGCTCTGTCTTGAAATCCAGTCAGTGGGAAATGATGCATTCTAATCTGTCACGGGTCTGACCCCCCCCCCCCCCCGAAAACAAAAACTCATCGGATCTACACGAATCACGTAAATGATATATTTTGCTTTGAAAACGGCGAAATTCGCCAAAAGGTGACTAGTTTGCAGGTATGTATTGTATTGATGTTTGAGGGAAAGCGTGTAAAACAATTACAAAGCCTATTTTTGTATTACAGAAAAGAGCTGTAAGAATCACTAGAAAACATTACTGTCATCCATCTAGTACATTATTTTATCAACTGAAGTTATTGAAGTTCCATGATTTGGTAGATTATAATATTTTATCAGTTATGTATAGGGCTCAGAATAACGCATTACCTTTAAATATCCAAATGCATTTTGTTAAAAGACAAAGTTGTTATAATCTTAAGGGGACAGAGATGTTTGTAAAACCACAATTCAGAACTAGTTTGAAGGGACGTTCTACCTCAATCCAGGGAATTAGATTATGGAATGGCTTGGAGAATGTAGTTAAAAATGCCAAGTCAATGTTTACATTTAAGAAAATGATCAAAATGAATTTGTTAAAAAAATATACATGAAATAGCGTAATGTGTATTGTGTTAGTTAGAAAATTAGAAAGAGTTTGTCATTTTGTACTGTTGGTGGAAGATTATTATTCAGTGTTTCCCCTACCATTATATAGGTGGGGCGCCCCGCCCCCTCAACAGAACCGAGCGCCCCGCCTACCCAACGCTCCAAACACCTGTCGGCACTGATGTAATGCTGAACTAGCAGCTTGCACTGCAGGTGCGCTAGCTGAAGAAAAAACATAAAAGCAGCCTCATGCTGAACACTCAGCTGACACCACCCTCCCACCACACACACACGGCTCATGTTTCTCATCCCCACCATAACCCTCAGCACTGGCTCTCCTCAGGGATGTGTGCTGAGCCCCCTTCTGTTCACTCTGCTCACATATGATTGTACAGCCACACTTCCAGGCTGTCATATTGTTAAGTTTGCAGATGATACAGCGGTGGTGGGATGCATCACAAACAATGATGAGTCCAGCTACAGACAGGAGGTGGAACACCTGGAGAGCTGGTGCAAAGAGAATAATCTTCACATGAATGTGAAGAAGACAAAGGAGATGATTGTGGACTTCAGAAGGAACAAACACACCCATGCCCCACTGAAAATAGGTGGGTCTGCAGTGGAAGTGGTCTCCAGCTACAAATACTTGGGTGTACACATGAATGATAACCTCAGCTGGAGCAACAACACCACCAGCCTGATCAAGAAAGGTCATCAGAGACTCTACTTCCTCAGACGGCTGAGACGTGCTGGTCTGAGCAGCCCAGTTCTCACCTCGTTCTACAGGTGTGCAGTGGAGAGCGTCCTGTGCTCCAGCATCAACGTGTGGCATGGAGGCTGCACAGTTGAAGAGAGGAAAGCTCTACAGAGAGTGGTGAAGGCTGCACAGAAGTCTGTTGGAGTCAGTCTCCCCACCATCACAGACATTTACACCTCCAGATGCAGGAAAAGAGCCACCTGCATCATGAAAGACCTCACTCACCCAGCACACTCACTCTTTGCCCCACTCCCCTCAGGACGGAGGTTGAGGAGCATCAAGTGTAGAACCACTAGACTGAGGAACAGCTTCTACCCTGAGGCTGTTAGACTCATGAATAAATAAAAATAAAATAAAAAATAAACACTGCAAAATATCACATCATGCTGATGCTGATCTGTTTTCTTGTTGCTGTGTTCATCTGTGACCATCTGCTCATACAAACTCATGTTCGTGCTGCTGTTTATTTCCACTATATTAGGCTTAGTGTATTACTAGTTGATGTTTTTCTTAGTTAATTCTAGATGTTATTACTGTTTTTCTCTTGCATTTGTTGTTGGATGTAACTGGGACCCCGTGTACATAATCTCGTTTTCATCACGTGTGCCACATGCGGTGCAAATGACAATAAAGACTCTCTGACTCTGATAGGGGAAAAAAAAAAACACGTGGCTGAAATGTTTCTCCTCTGCTCGGCTCCTACTGCGCACGGCTCCACACACATACTTAGCGCATGGCTCACCCTAGTCTCACCTCCACCGAAAAATAAATAAATAAAACTGAATGCGTGGCTGAAATGTTTCTCGCCTCTGCTCTTAAACTACCGTACGCGCTTTCGGCTTTGTCTCTATCTGCCAGTATATCGCGACAGAAACAAACGACCAGCCCCATGAAACAAGCCCAAAACAAGCCTAGCAGGAAACCCACCCCATTGTGTAAAACAAGGGCCGTTTTTAAACAGTATAAACATACATTTACAGTATTATGGCATTACATATAAAGAGCAAAATTATGCTAAACACTTTGAAGAACATATCCACTCTAAAAATTAAAAATACATTTGGCATATTTATACAAATTAACCCCATTAAGCCTCTGGGACTCATTTACCAGAGAGACCTGAATTTTAAACTAAGAGTGATGACAACAATGGACAACGACAACAACAGACAATCATAAAGGATGCGTACAAATTAAAAAATAAAATAAGAATTAAACAGCAAACTCATAGTACCGATAAGCTAAGTCAACAAAAAACTTTCTTTAAGTGTGTGCTCTTTCTCCCATTCTTTATTATATTTATCCCATATTTCCTCCACTTATTGGAGCTAATTTTAACGTGGTCTTGTCACTCTAGAGTCTAGAAAAAGAATAACAAGCCCAAACACGCGACTTTACTTTCAAAACAATTCATTTTCTTTATATTTTGTACGTTATCATTTATGGGATTGTCTTGTATTGTGTTTCTTTTGTAAAAAAATGAACAAATTTAATAAACAAACATAAATATATAAGGCTGAGTGGAGCTGTGGCCATCTTCAAGATGGCCGCCTGAAATCTCGTCGGCTCCAATAGGCGAGAGCAGTCCATGGGGTATTTAGTCATTCTATATGATATCTATGCTACTGAGGACCATGTTATTTTGCCATTTTTTGAAAGGAAAGTCTCTCTTTTAGCTTCAGGGTTTTCTTCTTCTTCTGAAGATGATTCATCATGCTCTGGGTTGTATTCCTCCCCATTTTCTTCTTCGGATACATCCTCCACTTCCTCTTCTGAATCAGAGTTGTCTTGCTGGACATCTGAGAAAATCAGCTCTAGAGCCTCTTCAACGTTATAACGCACACTCATGGCTTCAGCACAGACAGAATTTGGGGTCCTGTTATCTGCAGCACCTTTATAAGCTCTGGAAATAAACAGGTGGTCTTCTGAAGTCTGCGAGAACACCACCTACTTTGCCTTGTTTACTTCTGCTAATGATTGATCTGAGACACATCTAAAACATTTAAACATTTTGTGGTTTGTAAATAACTCTGTGACCTTGATTTCAACTCTATTTGCCTCACAGGTCATTTTGACCTGAAGACCACCTTGTACCTTTTTTTTGTACCGCTTACCGGTACATGGAAATGTGAATAAAAGCAAAATTTCACTTTTTCTACTGTTGGGGCCAATCTAGGAAAAGTCATAAAATTTCAAGTTAAAAAATTGCATTTAGTGGATTTTTTGTAGGGTTTTAACACAGTGGCGGGTCATTTTGACTCGAAGACAACAAGAAGGTTAAAACAAGGTCCAATGTATGTCAGCACTCTTGGATGGGGCTGTTCACATGACGATTTAGATTAAATGAGTCCAATAAATCTAAAAAGTCTTTAACCAAGGGCTTCTCATGACAGCACACAAGTGCATGAGCACACATGAGCAAATACGTCATCAGCCAGTAGTTGGACAACCAAACAAAAATTAGCCTATTGCTGAGGCCTTGTCTACACTGAGCCCAGAATGTGTAAATAGGGTTTAACGTGACCTCAGATGAAGTAAAGTGGGTCTATACTGACCCCAAAAAAGGATTCTGTGACTCACCCATTGGTGTAAGATGACCATCATCCCTGGGGTTTTGGACAGCGCTCAGGAAGTTGTAGATCTTCTCGAAGTCTACCACAGATGTGAATGTGATTGCTGTGTGATCTTTTGTTCCATATTTAATACTTTGTCCAAACCTAGAGTGGCAAGCAGCTGTGGGGCTTGAGGGTGGAAATGTGGGAGGGGTGGAAGGACATCTGGAGAGGACTGAAAATGATTGTGGTGTACTGCTTGGGACTGGGCTGGGACTAAGAGATTGTGGACTGGAAAGTAGGGTGGTGGTTTCAGATCTGCCCCCTCTCACAGTTGCTGGTGCTGAACTAAAACCATGTATGACCTGTCCTGTAGATGAACCTTTCCAAATAGAAACAGTCTGGGAGGAGGAGGCAAACTGAGTTGGAAAACAGGTTCTGTTTGGCACTCTGACCAATTGACATGGTGCAAGAAGGCTTCTTTCCAGGCCCATGGTTGGTGCTGGAGTCTTGCGAAAAACTGGAAGAGGGATTGTGGCAGGAACTTTATCTGAGAGAAAAAGAAAAATTAAGTGTAAATACATACACAATCCTGGGATTAACACACCCCTGGGGTAAACTCTCTCCTGGGTAAACACTCCTGTGCACAGGGTGGGGGTCTCAGATCACTCAACCCCTTTCTGTTTCTTTACAGTGATGTACATAACTAGTACGCTTAGCTTACTAAGCTGTCCTTGGAAGAGTCTCATGCATTACTATCCTGAAGCAATCAGGAAATTGGTGGTTTTTGTTTGCATTTGTCATTTTAATGCAAGTACTGTACTTTTCGGCCTATAAGTCGCAGTTTTTTGCCTAATTTGCATGTCTTGCAACTGATACGGCGAAGCGACATATTTATGGATCCCCCCCCATATTTTTAGACAAATTTTTGGCTGAGATATGACCGTTTCCATTCATTCTGACAGAAAAAATGGAGCAGTACCACTTTCGGCCGCTAGGGGCGCAGTACCACTTTCGGCTGCTAGGGTCCACAGAGTGTTCCCAACTCATGTGTCCGACAGCAGACTCATCTGGTCCGACTCACTCTGTCGCAGCACGGCCTCCTGGTCTCTGGAGCTCTGACACTTCCAGAGAGTCCACCAAGCTCATGTGTCCGACCGCAGCCTCCTCTGCTCGGACTCACTCTGTCACAGTACGGCCTCCTGCTCTCTGGAGGTCTGAACTACCCGTTACCTCAGGAGTTGGCAGAACTCTTCACCAGCGACACAGAGGATGAAGAATTCAACAGGTTTGAATAAAAATAAATGAATAAAAAGGTGTTTCTGTCATCATTATGGACGGGTGAGAGTGTAGTAATTTTAAAGCCACTTTATTTCGTCAGCTTCATTTTGCCATGTTTTAACCGTCAAAGTGCATTTATTAAGAAAAGTTCAGCTAAGACACATCTTTACTATAATGTCAGCAAACAAATATTTTTTTCTATGGAAAAAATCCTAGCAATACTAGCTAGCTAAAATGCTAAAAACAAACAACGCGCATCTCGGCTTCTCTCCATCCAGCTCTAAACTGCAGGTAAAGACAGCACGTCTCTCTCCCCCTCCCCCCACCCCGCTCTGAGCTGCCTGTATGGGCTGCGTCTCACCGTTCTAAACTTTCGGTACAAACACGCACAGCTAAACTGTCTCTTGAGTTCCACAGTCGGTCCACAGACCAAGAGGCAAGTGATAAGAGACAGATCAGTCAGATAAATGAATAATTCCTGCATGAATTTTCATTCATTCAACCTTTATTTAGTCAGGTAAATCTTTTGAACCTCATGGGCTCATTTACGAAAGCGACCTGCTAAAACTAAAGAACAATGAACAGCAGTGATAGAATTTCATTAAACAATAAACAAACAAACAATAAACAATAGAAAACAAAAAGAGAGAAAAAAACAAAAGATTTTTTTTTTTTTTTTTTTTAACAAAGTATCAAAAAACTAGCAAAACATTATAAGGTAGACGTATAAAATCAAAGACAGGAACAAATCTGCATTGGTTTTTGCCAGGATTCCAACAGATTCTGAAAACCATTTAGAGAAGTCAAGGTCGAGAGCTTCAGATCTTTTTGTAAGATATTCCATGAAGCAGGAGCAGAGTAGGAGAAGGCACTTTTTCCAAGTTCAGTCCTCACTGACGGAACACTGCAGGTAATCATGTCCTGAGAGCGCACACTGTACACTGAATAGATGAAGCTGAAACACCACAAGCTTCAGGGTCAGCTGATCACCTTGTTACAAGTTCTGGAAGTTATAGCTCATTTAAAGGCAATGTTACGATCCGTTAGGACCAAAACATACAAAGTGGACATTGGACACCGAAAAGAATTAAAACAAATTTTATTGAACCTAAAATAAAGTACTCCAGGCTGGCAAGGTCCTCCTAGGCTTCTCCCACCAGGACTGGAGCGTCCTCGTCTGATTCAGCATCCAAAAGAAAAACTAAATAATAAAAGTTCAAAGAAATGGTGGACCGGTGAGTCTGGCCAAAAAGAATAAAACGCCACCCAGGCAAACCCAACCCTGTACAGGGCCGTCGTGTCTCCCCAGGCAACGATTCCGTTGTGTCTCCCCAGGCAACGATCTACCTTACAAAAGTCCCTCTACACAAACAAAATGTGAAAATAGGACTACCAGCACTCACGCAGTCAAAAATACAACTAAAAAGAAAAAGGAAAAAGGGCAACAGTCCCTCACTGTTAACCCCAGCTGTCCCCCTCCTGGACAACTGTACAGACACAGCCCTCAATGCTTCCAAAATTTAACTAAACTCAAACGGGCCTCAGTGGCACAGGCCCACATTTCTAATGGTACGTCCACACCTAACAGCGTTTCAACGGCAGGAGCGTCCAGTTTACATGCAAAGTCAATGGGGGACGCGCCTCCAGCCGCGTCTTGGCGTCGGGCGTCACGTCACGTGCGTGTTGAGCGTGCTGGAAAGCGTTTTCCGTGCACGTGAACCCGCGTCAGCCTCCAAAGCACGCGTTGATTTAGCTGAAGATTTTGCGGTTCAAACATTCAAACGCCGTTCAACTCTCCCTGATTGGTTGATCAGGGAGAGTCGGGGGGAGAAGTCGGGGGGAGAAGAGAGGGGGAGAGTCCCTATGTGACGCGGAAACGAGGGGACGGGTATTGCGCAACTATGTGACGTATTGTTTGTGGGACACAGAAAAAACCCGCGGAGTCATGTACTATGGAAGAGAAACTCATTGTAGCTGTGTGTTCGCGACAAGTCCTTCACGACCAGTCAAGTCTGCTCTACAGAGACAGAGATAAAAAGCTCCTTGCCTGGCGGAGTGCAGTGAAGAACTCCGTATACCGGTAAGCTCCTCCCACACCCCCCGCCGCCACACCGCTGAAGCTTCTCGTTCTGGTCTGGACACCACTGTGGGTCCAGTGCGTCCACTTGCGTGCGTGACGAGCTTTTTTGAAGTTGAAACGCTGTTTGGTGTGAACGTACCATAAGTCTAACACCTAAGGTGCTTCAACTCACACATAACTAAAACAAACAGAGTAATTTTTAAGAGCTCAAACCGCTCAACTACTTAAGCAACCAGTTTTTAGACCTTAAGAACACACACCGGCTTACCCTAACTCCAACAGGAGCAGGTCAACAACAACCAGGGAGAGGTGGAGATCTCCCAGAGTTACTCAACACAGCCTAGTGGCTGTTCTCAACAAACAGTTACCTGAAAGTATCTTCTCCGCAGTTCCAGTGAACCTCAGCTGACTTCTCACACTTTCTAACAGGCTTCAATAAGCCACCACTCGTTCACCAAGCCTTACTTGTTACAACGAGCCTCCACTAGCTTACACTAGCTTTCACTACACACAACTCTAGTAAACACTAGAGCTGCACATGAGCAACCCTTTGCTCCACATGTACTGTTTAGGCAGCACCAGAGCTGCAAATGAGCAACCCTTTGCTCCACATGTACTGTTTAGGCAGCACCAGAGCTACACATGAGCTACCCTTTGCTCCACATGTACCGTTTAGGCAGCACCAGTTATTTAAGAGCCTAAGCTCAATGCAAACTCTACATGAGAGCTCAACTCCCAGTGATCAGAGTGGGTGGAGAACACTCATTAACACACACATACATTCAGCTCTACAGCTTCAACAGGCTCCGTGTTGAACTGAGCCTTGAAAATCAAACTTGATTTACGCTGGTGAAGATTCTCAGTCGTCCAGGACATGATAAAATCAAAAAGGTGTTCAATACAAGATCAACTGGACTTTATTTGTTGCAGAAAACGTTTCGACTCCTATCCAGGAGGCTTTTTCAATTCAATGAAAACAAACTGTGAGAGTTTGGAGTCATAACAGAACCACGTACCATCATATGTAAATTGCAAGCTGAGGTAACACCCATCCATCCATCCATCCATTTTCTTCCGCTTATCCGGGGTCGGGTCGCGGGGGTAGCAGCCTAAGTAGGGAGGCCCAGACTTCCCTCTCCCCAGCCACTTGGAGCAGCTCCTCTGGGGGAATCCCAAGGCGTTCCCAGGCCAGCCGAGAAACATAGTCCCTCCAGCGTATCCTGGGTCTTCCTCTGGGTCTCCTCCCGGTGGGACATGCCCGGAACACCTCACCAGGGAGGCGTCCAGGAGGCATCCTAACCAGATGCCCGAGCCACCTCAACTGGCTCCTCTCGATGTGGAGAAGCAGCGGCTCTACTCCGAGTCCCTCCCGGATGACTGAGCTTCTCACCCTATCTCTAAGGGAGAGTCCAGCCACCCTGCGGAGAAAACTCATTTCAGCCGCTTGTATCCGAGATCTTGTTCTTTCGGTCATAACCCAAAGCTCATGACCATAGATGAGGGTGGGAACGTAGATCGATCGGTAAATTGAGAGCTTTGCCTTTTGACTCAGCTCTCTCTTCACCACGACAGACCGGTACAGCGCCCGCTTCACTGCGGACGCTGCACCTATCCGCCTATCGATCTCACGCTCCAGTTTTCCCTCATTCGTGAACAAGATCCCGAGATACTTAAACTCCTCCACTTGGGTAAGGACCTCCTCCCCGACCCTGAGGTAACACATACATGTAAATTGACAGATCACACCTTAACAGTAGGGGGTTCCTTTGAGGTCTCTAACAGAAGACACAACACTGTATGTAAATTGACAAAAAACACCTCCCAACCAACAACAGAGGCTTCTCAAAGAAATCTGTTAGTCTAATTTACAGACAAGACACCTCTGCTCCCATCTGGTGTAAAACGTTTCGGAATCAATCCTAAAACTGAGTTATAAGTCTTGGAAAGTTGAAATCTCAGATCTCCTCCTCTGTTAAGAGAAGGTTTTTAGCTCTTAACATAAACAGCTTCCTTCACAACCCTCTCAAACCATCTGTGCTCTCGGTCCAAAATGTGCACATTCTGGTCATCAAATGAGTGTCCCTTGTCTGTGACGTGGAGGTGAACAGCTGAGTTTTGTCCAGAGGAGGTTGCTCTCCTGTGTTGGGACATTCTTTTCTGGATGGGCTGCTTAGTTTCTCCAATGTAGCGGTCTGAGCAGACCTCACTGCACTGGACTGCGAGGGATTTTGAAGGATTGCCTTCAAACTTGGTTAATATGGCCTTAACACATTGGACAGTAAAAGTTATCATAAGCTTGCATTTTCATTTATGATAAAGGGGTGTGGCCAAGAATCAATGTTGCACTTCAGGCCGTAAATTTCAAAACGATATAACTTTCATATCGAAAGACCAAAATGCACCAAACTTGGCATGAGTCATCCCTGTTGGATGCCCAACAATCCTTTGAGGTCATGTTGTGACTTCATCAAAGCCCCGCCGCCACAGAACAGGAAGTCACTTTTTTATCTTGGAATGCTCCCTCTCTGACACCCTTGAACTAATCAGCATGATCATGTGTTAGAAGACACGTATAATAAGCTGGTCTTAATTACTTTCAATTATAAACCGGATTCCAAAAAAGTTGGGACACTAAACAAATTGTGAATAAAAGCTGAATGCAGTGATGTGGAGATGGCAAATGTCAATATTTTAGGACTTTTAACAAGATTAACACGGTAAAAACAATTATTTGTCTGCTGAAAATTATAGCAAAGATGTGTCTTAGCTTAACCGTTCTTTAATAAATTCACGTAATGGTCAAATCTGCTGGATTTGAATTGTTTCGCTTTGACGTCTTCCAAACGGTCGTGCGAGCTGAGAAAATAAATTATAAATAAATCTAATTTTAGCTCAAAACAACTCCAACAGCTAACAGTTTGTAAATGACCAACAAGTACCGTATTTTCCGCCTGATAGGTCGCACCGTTATATAGATTGCTTTGTCCAATTAATGGCAATAATTTGAAAAAATCCATTAACAGGTCGCACCTTTATATAGATCGCACCTACGTCACCGCCAATGTAACGAGTCATCCACCGCTGACGTGATGCGTCACCGCTGAGACAACCCGGAAATGTTTCAAATGTGTGTGAAAAGTGTTTAGCTCTGCTGCAAATGTCTGCCACAGGAGCACACAGCAAGGCTTTAAGAATATTAACACTTAAAACAATTATTTGTTTGCTAAAAATTATAGCAAGTGTCTAAGCTGAACTTTTCCTTAATAAATGAACATAATTGTGAAATGAGCTGGATTTAAAAATTTGTTTCACTACGTCTGATGAAACAATACGTGTGCGCGCAACGGGCGGAAACCCTGCATTTCGTTAAAATTTAAAAACAGAAACACCTCAAAAATATATTTGTTAGCTGACATTATTGTAAGAGTGTCTCTGTTTAACTTTTGTTAATAAATGATTACAAATCAGCTGAATTTAAAACGTAAACAACACGAAGCGCACACCCACAGAGCAGCGCGAGCTGAATTTCATTAAAATTTAACAACATAAACGCCTAAACAATATATTTGTTAGCCGAGATTATTGTAAGAGTGTGTCTCTGTTTTCATTAAACCTTTATTTATACCTTTATTTACACAGGCTAGCCTCGTTGAGCCACGGGGACTAATTTACAAGAGGGACCGGTCTCACTCACACCCAGGGTCAATTTAGAGTTACCAATCAGCCCATTATGCATGTTTTTGGACCGTGGGAGGAAACCAGAGCACCCGGAGAAAACCCACGCATGCACGGAGAGAACATGCAAACTCCACCCAGAAAGGCCCCCAGACCAGGATTTGAACCGGGGACCTGCTCGCTGAGAGGCAGCAGCTCTACCAGTTATGCCACTGTGCTGCCCAACTTTTAACTTTTATTATTATTAACTTTTGTTAATGAATGCACTTTGTCGGTTACAACGACATAAATAAAGCGGCTTTAAAATTACTACACGCTGACAGAGGATTTCCGGAACAGACAGAGGACTTCCGGTTCCGGTTCTGTGAGGTGCGGAGGTGTTATGAGTTGCTGCTGAGGAAAACTTTAAGCCTGTGCGTGAGTATGATTATAAATCATTGGTAAGTCCATATTTATTTAAATAAAACTATATAATTAAATGTAAGGTCATTAAAAAAAAACTAACATTTAATAACGATTTATTTGTTTCACTGAACAAAACTGGACGGGGAGACTTTGGAGAGCCTGGAATTGTTTGTAGACAATTATTTTGAAAGGCTAGTCATGAGCAAACCGAGCACATCCGGCGTTGCTAGCGAGTCAGCCCCGTTAGCTAAAAGACACAGAGAGGGTAGCTCAGATAGCTCTTCGGAAGCGTCCGCGGATAATTCGGGCTTCACGGCTATACTTGAGTCAATCGACAAGAAGTTGTCTAGCTTGGACGCTCGGCTAGCGTCAGTGGAGCTACTACACAAAGAATTCCAGAGCCTGAGAGAATCACTCGAGTTCAGTCAACAACAGGTAGAATCTCTCGCTAAAGAAAATACGGAGTTGAAGGGGACAGTGAAAAAAATAACAGATCAGATGACGCAGCTTTCTGGTGATAATAAGAAAATGAAGGAACCAATTTTAGATATTCAAGCCAGAAGCATGAGAGAAAATCTAGTGTATTCTGGAATTCAGGAACTAGCGGAAGAGGATCCGGAAGACTCGGTTCGGGCATTTATTCAGAACCAGTTAAAATTGCCGTCTGAAACAGTTAAATCGATCACTTTTCATCGAGTTCAGGAGTTTCATCGGAGGTAAAAGACCGAGAATACTAGGCCACGGCCAATAATAGCTAAATTCGAACATTTCAAGCAAAAAGAACAGGTTAAAAGCTGAGGTAGGGAACTACGTGGAACACATTTTAGTATAAACGATCAATTCCCTGTAGAAATTCTGAATAGAAGGCGCGTTCTGTACCTGATAAGAAAGAAAAATATAAGCAAAGGAAGAAGAGCTAACATCTCTGTGGATAAACTCTACATAAACGGTCCCATGGGCTCACTACCTGTGGGAGGAGCCAAAGGGGTCGGGTGCAATGTGAGATGGGTGGTGGCCGAGGGCGGGGACCCTGGCGGTCTGATCCTTGGCTACAGAAGCTGGCCATTGGGACATGGAATGTCACCTCTCTGGTGGGGAAGGAGCCTGAGCTAGTGTGTGAGGTTGAGAGGTTCCGACTAGAAATAGTCGGACTCACCTCAACGCATGGCTCTGGCTCTGGAACCAGTTTCCTTGAGAGGGGTTGGACACTCTTCCACTCTGGAGTTGCCCCTGGTGAGAGGCGCCGAGCAGGAGTGGGCATACTGGTTGCCCCCCATCTTGGTGCCTGTACGTTGGGGTTCACCCCGGTGAACGAGAGGGTAGCCTCCCTTCGCCTACGTGTGGGGGGACGGGCTCTGACTGTTGTTTGTGCCTATGCACCAAACGGCAGCTCAGACTACCCACCCTTTTTGGAGTCCTTGGAGGGGGTATTGGAGAGTGCGCCTCCTGGGGACTCCCTTGTTCTACTGGGGGACTTCAACGCTCACGTGGGCAATGACAGTGAGACCTGGAGGGGTGTGGTTGGGAGGAACGGCCCCCCTGATCTGAACCAGAGTGGTGTTCTGTTATTGGACTTCTGTGCTCGTCATGGATTGTCCATAACGAACACCATGTTTAAGCATAAGGGTGTCCATATGTGCTCTTGGCACCAGGACACCCTAGGTCGCAGTTCGATGATCGACTTTGTTGTCGTCTCATCTGATCTGCGGCCGCATGTCTTGGACACTCGGGTGAAGAGAGGGGCGGAGCTGTCAACTGACCACTACCTGGTGGTGAGTTGGCTCCGATGGTGGGGGAGGATGCCGGTCAGACCTGGCAGACCCAAACGTATTGTGAGGGTCTGCTGGGAACGTCTGGCAGAGTCTCCCGTAAGACGGAGCTTTAACTCCCACCTCCGGGAGAGCTTTGAACACGTTCCGAGGGAGGCGGGGGACATGGAGTCCGAGTGGGCCGTGTTCCGCGCCTCTATTGTCGAGGCAGCTTATCGGAGCTGTGGCCGCAAGGTTGTTGGTGCCTGTCGTGGTGGCAACCCTCGAACCCGGTGGTGGACACCGGCAGTGAGGGATGCTGTCAGGCTGAAGAAGGAGTCCTATTGGGCCTTTTTGGCTTGTGGGACCCCGGAAGCAGCTGATAGGTACCGGCAGTCCAAGCGGCATGCGGCTCGGGTGGTTGCTGAGGCAAAAACTCGGGCGTGGGAGGAGTTCGGAGAGGCCATGGAGAATGACTTCCGTACGGCTTCGAGGCGATTCTGGTCCACCATCCGGCGTCTCAGGGGGGGAAAGAGGTACGAGACCAACACCATTTATGGTGGAGGTGGCGTGCTGCTGACCTCAACTCGGGATGTTGTGAGTCGGTGGGCGGAATACTTCGAAGACCTCCTCAATCCTACTGGCACGTCTTCCACTGAGGAAGCAGAGCCTGGGGACTTTGGGTCGGGTTCTCCGATCTCTGGTGCTGAGGTCGCCGAGGTGGTTAAAAAGCTCCGCGGTGGCAAGGCTCCGGGGGTGGATGAGATTCGCCCGGAGTTCCTTAGGGCTCTGGATGTTGTAGGGTTGTGTTGGCTTACGCGACTCTGCAATATCGCGTGGACATCGGGGGCAGTTCCCTTGGATTGGCAGACTGGGGTGGTGGTTCCCCTATTCAAAAAGGGGGACCGTAGGGTGTGTTCCAACTATAGGGGGATCACACTCTTAAGCCTCCCTGGTAAGGTCTATTCAGGGGTTCTGGAGAGGAGGGTCCGTCGGATAGTCGAACCTCGGATTCAGGAGGAGCAGTGTGGTTTTCGTCCTGGTCGTGGAACACTGGACCAGCTCTACACCCTCAACAGGGTCCTGGAGGGTGCGTGGGAGTTTGCCCAACCAGTTTACATGTGCTTTGTGGACTTGGAGAAGGCATTCGACCGCGTCCCTCGGGGGGTTCTGTGGGGGGTACTCCGGGAGTATGGGGTACCAGGCCCTTTGATAAGGGCTGTTAGGTCCCTGTACGACCGGTGTCAGAGCTTGGTCCGCATTGCCGGCAGTAAGTCAGGCTCGTTTCCGGTGAGAGTTGGACTCCGCCAAGGTTGCCCTTTGTCACCGATTCTGTTCATAACTTTTATGGACAGAATTTCTAGGCGCAGCCAAGGTGTTGAGAGGATCCGTTTTGGTGACCTTAGAATCGCTTCTCTGTTTTTTGCAGATGATGTGGTCCTACTGGCTTCATCAGTTCGTGATTTACAACTTTCACTGGAGCGGTTTGCAGCCGAGTGTGATGCGGCCGGGATGAGGATCAGTTCCTCCAAATCCGAGGCCATGGTCTTGAGCCGGAAAAGGGTAGCATGCCCTCTCCGGGTCGGGGAGGAGGTCCTGCCCCAAGTGGAGGAGTTTAAGTATCTCGGGATCTTGTTCACGAATGAGGGAAAACTGGAGCGTGAGATCGATAGGCGGATAGGTGCAGCATCCGCAGTGAAGCGGGCGCTGTACCGGTCTGTCGTGGTGAAGAGAGAGCTGAGTCAAAAGGCAAAGCTCTCAATTTACCGATCGATCTACGTTCCCACCCTCATCTATGGTCATGAGCTTTGGGTTGTGACCGAAAGAACGAGATCTCGGATACAAGCGGCTGAAATGAGTTTTCTCCGCAGGGTGTCTGGACTCTCCCTTAGAGATAGGGTGAGAAGCTCAGTCATCCAAACCAGACTTACAGAGGTGACTCTATTCAAGGTAAATGCTTATAGAAATAACATGATAACTTTGAACCTGGTTTGTTAAGGATTTTTACATTTTTCTATTTTCTCATTTTTTTCTTAGAAGCGGCCTCACGGTGTTTGTGGAAGCAGGAAGCGTAAGTCTGATGGACCTCACGACACTTTGCAGAACACATAGTTAGTAATACATACATTAAGATAGGGTCATGTCAAAAAACACATGCAACGTCTGATTTTTTGAATTAGAGCTACTGTGGTTATTGATTGGATCGGATCAGATTCAATATTAAGGGCATGTCCAGAACTGGCTCACTGACTTCACCGAGAACACCATGGCTGGACTCCCAAGCTGCCCTGCTCAAAATAAACATTCGAGGGGCTTAAAAAACTATGGCACTGAACGAGGGCTGTGCACTGGACTTTTATCCAAGCAAAAGACTGTCCACAAAGACCTTCACAAAGAACTGTCAGAACACGGTCATCAAACACAAATGGCCAGGATATGCGGTCCGGGTGTGAAGGATCGATGATGAACAAAGATCCCACCCAGAAACAAAGATCTCACTGGATGCTGTGACAAGAGGGAGCTGAACAGGTTCTCCAAAAAGACAAAGAGAACAGGTCTTGAAGTCAACCGCGCCAACTGTCCAGCTAAAGGTCATGCCCCCCGTATGGATCTGTGAAGATCTGTCAATAATCCTGGTATCGTGTTTCAAAACTGCAGTCTGCTATGATTAATTTTATTTAATGAAACACATTCTCATGATATGGCCTGCTAGACAAGCAAGGCCACAGAATTTGTAGTTTATATTGTACTTATGTGGGTCTGACGACTTATTTTTCCGCTTCCTGTAACTCCGTGATGAAACAGAGATAATGATCCCAGCTCATAACCCTGAAACAAGTTAATATTTATATTTTTTGTTTTTTGCAGATTAAAATTGTGTCTCCACAGGCATTCAATGTTTTGTGGAGCTGAAGAAAGGATAGCAGATTATCCTTGACGGGAGTGCATTTTGGTTGGTCTGGTTTGCCACAAAGGAATTGATTAAGACATTTTTAGAACAATTTTTATAGCTTTATGCTTGAGATCTTAGATTGTTTATACCATACCACTTTATTTATAGAGCACTTAGGCTGACGCAGGGCCAACCAAGGTGCTGTACAATAGAAACAAGCCAAGCAGACAGGAAAACAAAAGAAAAAAAAAACAAAATATATAGAAATAACAACAGAAACTAGCTAAAATAGTGAACAGTGTATATTACAGAGAGGATCAAAACAAATCACATCATGTTAAAGGTGAGAGAATAGAAGTGGGTTTTTAATCGAGACTTAAAGACTGTGAGTGAGGGAGCCTGCCTGACACGCAGTGGCAACTCATTCCTATACAGGTAGTCCCCGATTTACGAGCGCTCTGATCTGCGAGGTTCCAGACTTACGAGCTGCACATTTTTGGAAAAAACGAAAAAAATACTGAGTTTTCATGTGTTTTTTCACTTCAGTTAGCAAGTTAAGCATATAAACACACGTTTCCGATCATTTTTATGCACTCAAAAGTAGTTTTTAGATGAAAATAGAGTGTTTTTAGGTGCGCTAGCGAAAACCGTTCCAATTTACGAGCGGATTTCCGGATTTACGAGCGAAATGGCGGCCGTTCCAAATTACGAGATTTCCGGTTTACGAGCGCCTCGTTGTGACGGATCTCGCTCGTAAATCGGGGACTACCTGTATATGCAATAAGGGAATATTAGGAAGTGTTCCTAGAAATAACTAATAATAATAAAAAATATATCACTAATAACATTGATGATGGCTCATAAAAGGAAACAGCTCATTCATTGATTAGATCATCAGTTGTACAAAAAATAACTTTTTAGATTTTTATATTCAAAAGCATAGCCATTTAAAGGATCATTTAAGAAGCACGTTGTACTGTAGGATAAATCAGATAAACCTACAAACCACATTGCTTTGGTATATGTTGTTTAATAAACAGGTACTGTATATGTCATTTGATAAACAGGTATTTATTTTTAACAGATCCAAAGAGAAAAACGATGGGGGACGCCCTGGAGTTTGGATCTATTCAAAAGGTTGATTTGAAAGGTTGATTTTGAAATGTGGTGGTTCTATATTTTTAAAACACGACTGACCCTGACTATAGACTGGACTTATTTTGAGAACATGAACCACATGTTTGTATTGTGAATTCTTTATTACTACAGCGCTGTATGTCTATATATATATGTTTATGGCTGTATGTCTGTCTATACGGCTGTATGTCTGTCTATACGTATATGTCTGTCTATGTCTGTATGTATGTTTAGACTTTTTCTACAGACTATGAGAAAGGTAAAGTATTTTAAGTGAGTATAAAACGTCTCCGTCTCCTGCTACTCACTTTGATGATCATGCTAATTAAGAATAACTTACTAATTAAAAACTAACCTCAAATCAAAGTGAGTGATTACTCATTTTCACTGAAGAATGAAATCATTTGTTGTTGTTGTGTTTTTTGCCATTAAATACAAATGTTTTAGATAGTAAGAATGGAATTTTATTTTAAGTTTAAAGAAACAATTATTATTATAGCCAATTACAGAATTTAGTTTAAGTTAACAGATTTGACTCACTAAGGAGTTACCCACAGCTTGACCTTCCCCAGTCCACAAATGGTTCATGGGATCCAAAGGCCTTAGTTTTATTTGACAATTTGCAAGTTTTTGGTGTCCAGTTCTTCTCTCAAGGGACTCCGGATTTCCAGAGCTCCTTCGGGAGTTGCCAGTGATGCCAGTGAATCCCGCCTTGAAACGAGGTCCTGCTAGGGACGGCTGAAAACGAGGGTGAACGGGACCCCAACAGGTGGTGGAAAGGACGCGTCATCTTCTTCTTCTCCGAGAGAGAAAAAGCAGCAGCTGTTACATCTGAGTGACTGGTGCTCCCCTGAAAAAGAAGTTTGGAGCAATCGCTGAGCCAGATTTTGAGATGGATCTGGTCAGAGCAAAGCTCCCCCACTTTGTCAGGACATGTGGCTTGACTACCTTATGCCACACACAATTCAAGTTTGCGACCTGCTACTGTGCCCGCAATTCATGCCTGAATGGACTAAACACCAGGAACGGCAGCTGGACAAGACTACATGACACCACACTGTCTGAAGAAGTGAATGATGCCCTCCGCCCACAGGGCGCACAAAAAGCTCTCCCCAAGAAGAAAAAGACCCGCACAAAAAGCTCTCCCCAAGAAGAAAAAGACCCGCACAGAAACTCACAGAAGAAAAAGACTTGAACAAAAGCTCTCCCCCAGAATGACATGAACTTATTCCACAGACAAAAGCTTTCCCCCAAGCAGAACTGGACTGATCTCGTAAGCAAAAGCTTTCCCGCAGAAAAACTGGACTTATTCCACACACAAAAACTCTTCTCCCCCCCAGATGAAATGAACTTGTGCCCTACAACTTCTGCCACAAACAAATCCCCAAGGAACAGAAAAACTTATTCTGAAAACGGGACACTCCCCAGGAAAGACACTGAACCCCCCCACTAGAAGAAGATGGATAATATGAAGAAGAATGGTTGATCTATTTCATTTTTTAAGTTCAAGACATTTGTTTTCGCTTTCCTAGGCGTTAGTTAATATCAAAGAAGTTTCAAACCAACTGAGACCTTCCTTTATTTTTGTGCCCATAAAAGGCTACTTTGTTGTGTGTTTGAGAATTATTTCCCACATCTTTTAAAGTGTATAAGTTCCATTTAATTGTTTAACACGCCAAATTAGATTGGTTCTTTTTATTTGGTTAAAACAAATTAGATTGGTTCTTTGGTTAAGACAAATTAGATTGACCCTTTTTATATTATTTTAAAACAAATTAAATAGCTTATTTCTTTTATTTGTTTAACACAAATAGATTAGTTCTTTATATATATATATATATATATATATATATATATATATGTTTCTTCTCAAAAGTTCTATTTCTTTGGAAAAACTTGGTTTTTGTGGGTAAATAGACTAATCCATGCTAAATATATTATTCCTTTTAAAACTTTTGACATAAGCCATGAAGTGAGACCATACTCACTGCAAAATTCTCCTCAAATCTTTATTTCTCTCAAACATTGAAATAAGTCATGAAATATGACAATCAACAGAGTTCTCCAAAACTTTATAATCTCTCAAACCATCCTAAAAAGGTGATCCTGCGTTGTTAGGGCGTTACTGTGGAGGCACGGGACGGTGGTGTGAGTTTTTGCCTCTAATTAGAAATTCGGCCTCAGGGGTTGTTTTCCATACCACTCACTTTGATAATGATCAGTTTATATATGATAAAAAGGATGGGATGATGGAGATGTTCAATATTTATCATCTAAAACTAATTACTCTGACCCAATAATTATAACCCAGCTCACTTATATCAAATATTCTCTGTTCCCTTTAAACACTTATATTTGATAGTACAAACATGTTGTTTGCTTTTCTCCTTGATACAGAAAAGACAGTCTTCTAGCCTTGACAATGTTTGGATTAGATGTTCTTGTTTGATCAGAACCATGACTTGTTTGTTTTATCTGTAAGACGTCAGAGCTTGTCAAACTCCACCTGCTTCTTGTTTAAATAGCTTGTCATGTCCAGTACAATTCGGAATTGTGCTGAACAATGTATTTGAGACCAAACTAAGTTTCAAAAGACATTAAAAAGCCTTCCCCTTTGCAAAGTTGTTTGTCTGATTTAACACTGTTCTCTTGTTTATCTTGTGTGGTTTTTATTAAGGTAACAGGGGTTTAAAATCCCCATCATATATATATATATATATATATATATATAATATATATATATATATATATATATATATATATTAGGGGTGTAACGGTACGCTAAAATCACATTTCGGTTCGGTTCAACTACAAGGAGGGCTCGGTTCGGTTTATTTTCGGTTTATTTTCGGTACAAAAAAAAAGGACAAAATAAAGACTTACAAAATGTTTCTTTTGAAAATATGCCAAAAATACGTTTGTACTGTACAGTATTGTACCGGTAGTAATAAATAAAAGTGACCCATTTGGATGATATTTTAAATAAACAGCACTCTACAATAAAACTATTTTAACAATAATAAAAAATCTTAATAAATACAATAACAGTCAGAACAATAAGCAGCAACAGACTGTTTACAATCTAACTAATCAAGTTTTTGTCCAGTAGCATCAGTGTGGCTGTATTTGTCCTCATTACTGTACTCACAACTTCTTCTTGGTGGGACAGGTGCTGGAAAAGTTCAGAGTTCAGTTCAGTCATCACACACTTCTTAGCTGCAGGTGATCTCTGGTGGATGTCTGTCCCAGACTGGAAATAAAACACAATTTAAAAAAAAAAGTTAATAAGATTATGATTTTGAATAAAAAAGATTATTTAGATAATTTTGATTTGATTTGATGTTTATTCATTCATTTTAAAAGAACAATACAAAACAGTTTCATCAGATACAAGAATACAAGTAGGATAAAATGAAATGAGCAGAAAGAAGATGAAATCTTATTATATCTGCCCCTTATTTCACAGTTTGTTCAAACAATGATAACCTTCAAACTACATCACAAAATGAATAACTACTTAATTTTTCTAACTGTAATACACAAACACACTAAGCTACATCATATATAGTTTTTGAGCAAGTCCTTTTTGACCTTTTTCTTAAATGTATACATTGATTTTGCATTTTTCACATCACTCTCCAGAACATTCCACAGATAATAATAATAAAAGAATACCTCTTTTTGAACGGTTGAATCTCTCACTCATCATCAGGGCAGGGCTTTGCTCCAGGGCTTGTTGACATCAGTTTTTGTTTTTTCATAAAGTTCTGCACTTTTTGAGTGATGGGTGTTCGTAGTGAGGATCAATAACTTTAAAGCCTGCGCATAATAACAACACTCAGACTTCGACTCAGATATTTAAAAACTCACAGTTTGTGTTATTGCTCTGGACTGATATGATTTACCTGACAAAAGTAGTTTAAATGCAGGCGTGCAGCTGTTGTTAGCGGCAAGCTGCTCGTTCTTCACTGCGGTGTTCACATTCCGATGACGTCGTTTCAAGCGCGTTCACGTGAGACGTGCCAAGAGAGAGAGAGCCAGTCTCTTCATGAAACAACAGTCC
>JBBPBX010053744.1:9073-23735 GCA_038048925.1 Garcialebias charrua | reverse complement strand
TATATATATATATATATATAAATATATATGTATTGGTGTGTGTGCGTGTGTTGGGGTTTGCATGTGCGCGCGCGGTTTGCGTGTGCGCGCGCACACAGACAAGTTTCTCTTCAAAACTATCCATGTCAAAGCAAAAATGCCCACAAACTTTGAACCAATCACACGCTCCGAGCCGCATCCACCGGGTCTCAGAGTTCTTACTGGGGGCCATGTACAAGACGGCTGTCACCGGGGATCGCAGCGGGAGTGCAGATGGAAGTTGCGCAACTTTTTTCACTCAACGGGGGGTAAAAGACGTGCGACAAGAAGTATAAACCAGCCTTTATTCCATCTCAAGCTGGAGCTAAATGCTGGCAAAACCAAAGGGATGTTATTTTCCAACAGAAAGTTGGTGCCAGCAACTCCTATGGTGTTCCTATTGAGTTTGTAGATTCTTACAAATACTTGGGACTTTTGGTTGACGCACATCTCTCCTTTAAACCACATGTCAAAAACTTGATAAAGAAACTGACATTAAAACAAGACAAGAAAGTTCATGCTCAGTAATCCATGTATCAAATCCGATAATTCTCAATCAGGTCATCTGGGCAGTTTCTTTTTTATAGAAACGTTTCACCCTCACTCCAGAGGGCTGTCAGAGTAGTTCCAGCACACTGTTCCCCCACCAAGCTGTAAACAACTTAAGTGGACCAACCAGTTTGCTGGAGCCAAGATGGTTTCTGGAGGCAGTCCTGTCCCTCGTCGACTCCTCCCAGGCAGGTTGCCACAGCCAAAGTGGTTCAAGACAAGAAAGTTCATGCTCAGTATGACGAATGACATTAAAACATTTTTTTTCTTTTTTCCCCCTTTTTTTTTTCTTCAGAAATAGATCTTGCTTAACTCTGAATACCAGAAAACACATTGTAACCACTAGGGGTGTAACGGTACGCTAAAATCACATTTCGGTTCGGTTCAATTACAAGGAGGGCTCGGTTCGGTTTATTTTCGGTTTATTTTCGGTACAAAAAAAAAAAAAAGACAAAATAAAGACTTACAAAATGTTTATTTTGAAAATATGCCAAAAATATGTTTGTATTGTATTGTAGTAATAAATAAAAGTGACCCATTTGGATGATATTTTAAATAAACAGCACTCTACAATAAATAAATTATATTAAAAATAATAAAAATCTTAATGAATACAATAACAGTCAGAACCAGAACAATAAGCAGCAACAGACTGTTTACAATCTTAACTAATAAAGTTTTTGTCCAGTAGCACCAGTGTGGCTGTATTTGTCCTCATTACTCACAACCTCTTCTTGGTGGGACTGGTCCTGGAACAGTTCCAGAGTTCAATTCAGTCATCACACACTTCTTAGCTGCAGCAGGTGATCTCTGGTGGATTTCCCTGAAGTGGAAGGAGAGCAGCTACCTCTGTAACTGGAAATACTGGAAATAAAACACAGAGGTAAAAAAATAAGTTAATAAGATTATAATTTTAAATAATAATAAATTATAAATAATAATTATAATAAAATAACAATACCTCTTGAACGGTTGAATATCTCACTCATCATCAGGGCAGGGTTTAAATCAGCTCCAGGACTTGTTGACCATCAGTTTTAGTTTTTTCATAAAGAGCTGAACTTTTTGACTTAAGTGTTGACGTGATGGATGTCTCATAGCAAGGATCAACTGTGCATTAAAAACTTTCAGACTTAGATTCAGAGCTTTAAAAACTCATACAGTTTGTGTTATTGATCTGGACCCATCTAAATTACCTGATGAAGTTGTTTAAATGCAGCTGTGTTGTTAGCGCACTTTGTAGAAGTTGTTTAAATGCAGCTGTGTGGTTAGCGTACTTTGTAACAGCTCGTTCACGTTCTGATGACGTAGTTTCCAGCGCGTTCACGTTAGACGTGTTGCTGCTGCAGATCCAGTCTTCATGAAAAAACGTCCACACACACAGCTTTGTGCGCTCGTCTTTTAACAAGAAAACCATAACGTTAACAAACAGGAAACCGCAGCGAGAAGCTAACGGCTAATGCTGCGCGTGCTGCGAGATAATAGCTCCGTGCTGAAACGCGCCCAGGAAATTTTGTTCCGCGGCGCACATATTAACATTCAATGAGTGAAAAAATAACCGTTTCGGTACAGCACGTTCGGTTCGGTCCACCTCCGTACCTTTTCGGTTCGGTACACCAACTACAACCGTTACATGCCTAGTAACCACTACCTTCCCGCTGGACATTGACTATGGTGACATCATTTACATGAATGCCCATGTAGCTCCTTGCAGATGTTAGATGCTGTCTACCATGGTGCGCTAATATTCACAACTGGTTGTAACTACCATACCCATCAATGCACTCTGTACTCATTAGTCAGTTGGTCATCATTATGTACACATAGGCTCTCAGTGAGAGCCGGTAAGTAGGAGGTAATATTCCCAGAAGGAATAGAACCCAGGCACACTCCGTCCTGTCTGGGGGCCCGGAATCACATAAGGTAAACAAGATAAATTAAAATAAATAAAATAAATAATAATAAAATAAAATAAAATAAAACACAGAGTCCGGGGGCAAGTGGAGGAACTGGCGGGATAAGGTTAAGTTATGCATATTCCCCATTCGAGAGAGCAGAGGAGAGGCACACTCCGTCCCACCTGCCACCAGGAACTGTGTAAAACAGAGTTGAAAGGAGGTACCCTAGGGTTAGGGTTAGGTTTAGGAGTTAAGTTAGGTTTAGGAGTTAAGTTTTGTTTTGGACTTCTCCCCTAGGGTTAGGTTTAGGCAAGGTGGGGATGGTTAAGGTTAGGGTTGCGGTAAGGTTAGGTGTCGTTTGGTTGTTTTAGGTGCTCCTAGGGTTAGGTTTAGAGTAGGTCTAGTTGGAGTTATGAGAAGAGATATGGTAGAGACAAGTTACAGAGCCATACCGCACCCGCCATCAGTCTTTGTTTTTGGGTCCAGTAGGAATTATGTTCCAGAACCGTGGCAATAATGGACTCTTGCCCATGGGAGGAAAAATGTAAACATAATGCATCAGTGCATTTCCCTGGTGTTTTTGAGGTGAATTTAAGTTTGCATAACCTAGAGATTAGGGGGGTCTCGGATGCGCCTAGGAATTGGGCTTTACATCGTCTGCAGGTAATTAGAAAGATGCAGTTCTTCGATCTAATGTTTCCGGATGGGTCGGTGGTAAAGACTTGTTTGGTTTTACAGTTTTGAACAAATCTCCGCTGTTTGAAGTTCCGACTGATTGGTGGTTTGGGGTTAGTTGAAATTCTTGGGAGTTTGGCGTGCACTAGGAGGTCCTTGAGGTTTTGTTGTCGTTTGTAAGCGGTAATGATCTTGTAGTTACAGAAGTGGGGATTGGTCTCTGCAAATGTATTAAAATTGTGTTTAATGTTCTGTACGAGGGTACGGGCCGGGGCCGTGTAATTAGTCACTACTGGTATTAGGGGATCCGTGGTCCTTTGTTTGGGTTCTAGGAAAGATTTGGCACATCTCCGGAGGAGTGTCCATGAATACCCCCTGTTATGTAGTGCTGTGACTAACATTTTTTTTGCCTGTACAAAATCAGAGGACTGTGTACAGATCCTATGAAACCGTAGTAGCTGAGATTTAACTAAGCCAGAAAAGGTGTGATTTGGGTGGTGGCTAGTTTTATGTAGAAGTGAGTGGGTGTCCGTTGTTTTAAAAAATACTTTAATATCTAGTTTGTGTGACGTATTGAAGTTGTCACCTTTATAGGTGGTGGTGTCTAAGAAGTCTACTGAGGAGACACTTTTGGTGGCTTTAAGTTTTATAGACTTGTTAAAATTATTCAGTGTGTTCACGAAGATTTCAAAGTCGTTTAACCCAAAAGGCCAAACTCCCCACACATCATCCAAGTAGCGGAAGTAGTGAAGGGGCTTTTTTGTACAAGAAGCGAGTGCGCCTGCCTCCCACTCTGCCATAAAAATATTTGCATATGACGGTGCAAACTTCTTCCCCATGGCTGTACCTTTCACCTGGAGAAAGAAATCATTGTTGAATTCAAAGTCATTCCGGTTTAGATTTAAATCTAGAAGTTGTAGAAGTTCCCTATCGGGTCTATTGATGTCCGGGTTGTTTAAGAATGCTCTTTTTATGGATGAAATACCTTCCGGAATATTAATGTTAGTGTACAGACTTTCGACGTCCATAGTAAAAAGTATGGAGTCGGGTGGAATGGTGATGGAAGTGATTTTGTGGCAGAAGTCATAGGTGTCTTTGATATAACTCGGATGGCCAGTGGATAGTGGGTGGAGGAAATATTCTAAATATTTGGCCGTTTGGTAAGTTTCACTACCGCAGTCCAGAGACGATGGGACGACCGGGGGGTATCGTGCCTGCTTGAAACCATTTTTCTTTTTCTTTGTGGATTTTTGGGAGCAGATAGAATTTTCTGGCTCTGGGCACATCTGAGCCCAAAAGGTATTGTCGTTGTTTGTACGTGATGTCCCCGTTGTCATAAAGGCACTCAATTATGTGTTTTACTTGCGGAACGGTGTCGGGGTAAATAGGTTCATTTAGTTTTATGTAGTAGTTTGTATCGTTGAGTTGTCTGTACCCCTCCCAAATGTATTGTTCCCTGTCCATAATAACAACTGCTGAGCCTTTATCTGCCGGTTTAATGACTATGTCCTTATTTTTGGTTAATTCTAAAAGAGCTTGAGATTCAGTTTTAGAAAGGTTTGGTACATTTCTGGAAAATTTAAAAGTATTGTCAAACTGGTACAAGTCTTTAGCAATAAGTTGTCTTAGTTGAAGTGGTATACTGGACATTGCAGGGGACCATGTGGACGGTGGTAAGAAGGGCACCGGTTTAATTCTGGATGAGTTTTTTAAAAAATGAGCTAATTTGAGGCGTCTGTGGTACCTTTGTACTTCATAACGTGCCCCGAGATAGTTGTCCTGTGAAACATTGTTTGGATCTGAAAGTGTAAATGTTAGGCCCCTATTCAAAACTTTAAACTGGTCATTTGAAAGAGAAAAAGATGTTGAAAGGTTAATCACATTGCTGGGCCCCTCGGAAATAACACCACTTAAGGGGACCTCTATTTTACATTCGTGTGTTTACGTCTGACCACCCTGTTCTGGTCAGAACCCAGGTCGGTAGGTTGTGGTTGAGGCGGCGATGGGTTTCGTCTTGCCCGAAGGGATGGTCCAGTCTGGTCACCTAGTGGGGCGTTCAGCGGTGTAATGTAAGGAAGAGTGTCCTTTTGATGTTGAGGACCCAGAGGGACCTCTGTGGTAGTGTCAATCAGGGCGTTACCTGTAATTACCATGTTGTCTGAAGGGGTAAAAGTCAGATTCATACTCACAGTGCTGACTTCGTTTTGAGGCAGCGGTCGGAGGGTCAGCTGAGGGGCCCTGTTTAGCATCTGACTAGAAAGGGGGTCCAGTTGAGTGTCCGGAAGCCTGTCGTCCTCGTCTTCCTGTGAGCTCGGGATGGGTGGTGAGTTGGCCTGGATGTGGGTCTGAGTCACCAGGTCGACGCCGTTGGTTCCTGGTGGGGAGGTGGGTGGGTGGTGGACCTCCGCCGTGATCGCCATCGTTGTGGGGGCTTGGTGTTCGCAGGACCTCCTCCCCGACCCGGAGAGGGCATGCTACCCTTTTCCGGCTCAAGACCATGGCCTCGGATTTGGAGGAACTGATCCTCATCCCGGCCGCATCACACTCGGCTGCAAACCGCTCCAGCGAAAGCTGTAGATCACGATCTGATGAAGCCAATAGGACCACATCATCTGCAAAAAACAGAGAAGCGATTCTAAGGCCACCAAAACGGATCCTCTCAACACCTTGGCTGCGCCTAGAAATTCTGTCCATAAAAGTTATGAACAGAATCGGTGACAAAGGGCAACCTTGGCGGAGTCCAACTCTCACTGGAAACGAGCCTGACTTACTGCCGGCAATGCGGACCAAGCTCTGACACCGGTCGTACAGGGACCTAACAGCCCATATCAATGGGCCTGGTACCCCATACTCCCGGAGTACCCCCCACAGAACCCCCCGAGGGACGCGGTCGAATGCCTTTTCCAAGTCCACAAAGCACATGTAAACTGGTTGGGCAAACTCCCACGCGCCCTCCAGGACCCTGTTGAGGGTGTAGAGCTGGTCCAGTGTTCCACGACCAGCACGAAAACCACACTGCTCCTCCTGAATCCGAGGTTCGACTATCCGACGGACCCTCCTCTCCAGAACCCCTGAATAGACCTTACCAGGGAGGCTTAAGAGTGTGATCCCCCTATAGTTGGAACACACCCTACGGTCCCCCTTTTTGAATAGGGGAACCACCACCCCAGTCTGCCAATCCAAGGGAACTGCCCCCGATGTCCACGCAATATTGCAGAGTCGCGTAAGCCAACACAACCCCACAACATCCAGAGCCCTAAGGAACTCAGGGCGAATCTCATCCACCCCTGGAGCCCTGCCACCGCAGAGCTTTTTAACCACCTTCGAAGTATTCCGCCCACCGACTCACAACATCCCGAGTTGAGATCAACAGCACGCCATCCCCACCATAAATGGTGTTGGTCGCGTACCGCTTTCCCCCCCTGAGACGCCGGATGGTGGACCAGAATCGCCTCGAAGCCGTACGGAAGTCATTCTCCATGGCCTCTCCGAACTCCTCCCACGCCCGAGTTTTTGCCTCAGCAACCACCCGAGCCGCATGCCGCTTGGACTGTCGGTACCTATCTGCTGCTTCCGGGGTCCCACAGGCCAAAAAGGCCCAATAGGACTCCTTCTTCAGCCTGACAGCATCCCTCACCGCCGGTGTCCACCACCGGGTTCGAGGGTTGCCACCACGACAGGCACCAACAACCTTGCGGCCACAACTCTGATAAGCTGCCTCGACAATAGAGGCGCGGAACATGGCCCACTCGGACTCAATGTCCCCCGCCTCCCTCGGAACGTGTTCAAAGCTCTCCCGGAGGTGGGAGTTAAAGCTCCGTCTTACGGGAGACTCTGCCAGACGTTCCCAGCAGACCCTCACAATACGTTTGGGTCTGCCAGGTCTGACCGGCATCCTCCCCCACCATCGGAGCCAACTCACCACCAGGTAGTGGTCAGTTGACAGCTCCGCCCCTCTCTTCACCCGAGTGTCCAGGACATGCGGCCGCAGATCAGATGAGACGACAACAAAGTCGATCATCGAACTGCGACCTAGGGTGTCCTGGTGCCAAGAGCACATATGTACACCCTTATGCCTGAACATGGTGTTCGTTATGGACAATCCATGACGAGCACAGAAGTCCAACAACAAAACACCACTCGGGTTCAGATCAGGGGGGCCGTTCCTCCCAACCACACCCCTCCAGGTCTCACTGTCATTGCCCACGTGAGCGTTGAAGTCCCCCAGCAGAACAAGGGAGTCCCCAGGAGGCGCACTCTCCAATACCCCCTCCAAGGACTCCAAAAAGGGTGGGTAATCTGCGCTGCCGTTTGGCGCATAGGCACAAACAACAGTCAGAGCCCGTCCCCCCACACGTAGGCGAAGGGAGGCTACCCTCTCGTTCACCGGGGTGAACCCCAACGTACAGGCACCAAGATGGGGGGCAACAAGTATGCCCACTCCTGCTCGGCGCCTCTCACCAGGGGCAACTCCAGAGTGGAAGAGTGTCCAACCCCTCTCAAGGAAACTGGTTCCAGAGCCAGAGCCATGCGTTGAGGTGAGTCCGACTATTTCTAGCCGGAACCTCTCAACCTCACACACTAGCTCAGGCTCCTTCCCCACCAGAGAGGTGACATTCCATGTCCCAATGGCCAGCTTCTGTAGCCGAGGATCAGACCGCCAGGGTCCCCGCCCTCGGCCACCACCCATCCCACATTGCACCCGACCCCTTTGGCCCCTCCCATAGGTGGTGAGCCCATGGGAAGGGGGACCCACGTCTCCTCTTCGGGCTGTGCCCGGCCGAGCTCCATGGGTGAAAGCCCGGCCACCAGGCGCTCGCCAACGTGCCCCACCTCCGGGCCTGGCTCCAGAGTGGGGCCCCGGTGACCCGCGTCCGGGCGAGGGAACATTTTGTCCATTTATTGTACTCATCATTGGGGTCTTCGTGCTGCACTTTGTCTGGTCCCTCACCTGATATCAACCTTGTTATATTTATCTACCTGGATTATTGAGCAAGCAACAGGACACTGTGTGGATTTCCAACCTTGATAGAACTGCCTGAGAGGCCTTGTTATGTATTCACCTGCAGATTAGACTAAAACTACATGTCCTTCACAATGGAGAGTTGTTAGGTCTTTGATAACCTGGCTCACAAGGGAGATGTTTTAGTAAAATGCCTCAAAGTGAGAATTAGTGTAGAAGTGGCTGGAAATAAGGCATCTGTCTTCTCTGTCTAAAATATGAAAATGTTAGACCTCAGGAAAAAATGTGTTTGATTTGTTAAATCTCCTGGTATCCTCAGCTCTGTCCAAGCTTTGGTGGATATTTGCTGCTCACTAAGACATGATTACTGCTCATAAAAAAAAAAATAGAGATGTGAGAAATAAATTGTGCTGCTTTACAAAACTTAAACAGTGGCTGCTGCTATACAAGCAAAGCGTTGCTAAGTAACACATGAAACTCCCTAAAGTCCACTGCAGTAAGTTTAGTGGCTTGTTACTTGCCTACACACAGTACACAGGTAAACAAACTGAGTACCGGTAAGGTTTCCACGTCTCTTTAGTGGGCCGAGTACAAAACATCCTCGGGCATTTGCCGTAAACGACAAGGATTTGCAGCTTTTTTAAATATACAAATAAAAAACAGTAAGACGTGCAAAAAAAAAAAAAGAAAGGGAGTGCAAATGTGGACAATAGAGAGAAAGGATTTTGATTGAGAATGAGTGAAGAACAAATGAGAAGCTGAGGTATAGAAAGTGAATTTGTGCTGCGCTGGAAAAGCAGAAAAGCTGGGCCAGGTTATTTATTGGTGTCTAAACTCATAAAACATTAATCTCATCCATGAAGTGCTGAATCATTTGGTGTGTGCGCAACCACTGATCTGCCATTCGCTCCCACATATATCCATGTGTGTAAAAATGTGCTTAGTAACAAACACACACATCACCCACACAAGGTTTAACTCATTCACATACTTCATTATGACACCACTTTACATGAAACAAGCTGAACCAGACCTGAACACATTTCAATTCATGATCCCAGTGTAGGAAAGCTACTGTATATCTCTTGTTATTGAACCCCTGCAGCTCAGAATACACCTTTCTTCTGCACTTGATATGCTGGTGAGAGCACTCCCAATAAAACTAGTTTATTATCAAACCTCTCTCTTTAGACCAAGTGGCTGAGTTCAGCTCTTCAGCACAACAAACGCTCGATCCAGTGGTTAGCGTGACTTCATTTGGATCACTTGGCTCCTGTGCAGCATTAGCTGATTGAGTACGATTTATTCTCATCATCATGTAGACATATAGTGAATTAGCCACAACACATTTTAGCTTTTGTGAACGTTTTATTTCAATCTGAAATACTGGACAATTTCAATACCAAGTGTTGGACTTTAGATTTTACTATACTGGGTACAATATTATTTGGTAAATGCAACAACTAAATATACAAGCTCATTTGTTGCGTTATTTATGAGGATGAAAATAGAATAACTGGACACACACCAAATTGAAATGGAAATATTTGTTGTAATAGTTGTTGTTTGTCACAGTTAAAGTATACTGCCAATTAGACAAATACAAATTCATGAACTCAATATTTATTTGGCATGCTGTAGCGTATAGTTAAGTCTGAAGGCCTCCCAATGTTGGATTTTGTTCACAGTGACAATAAGCACTTAAGCAGAATCAAGATCTAAACTCTGTTCTTCCAGAATGGGGTCATTCAAAAAGCCTTTCCACAGTCTACCACTAACAAAATCTGAACTAAGTTTAATAAGTAAAAGTTCATATCATTTTGTTGTGAAATGACATCCTAAGTGTCTGCTAAAAAGTGGAAATCATCTATGAAACAATTGTTCTTCACTCAGTTCCTCCTATGTCTGCCTTCATCTTATTATACATCACCTAAGTCAACTTGATTCGAGATGTGATGCCACAGCTAATTGACCTTGAAAAACCCAAACATGTCTCCAACTTAGTAAATTTAACATATTTTGAAAGTTTTGGTGCAGCTCATACTGAGTTCCAACACATATCCCAAGGAATTAAAGATTTTCAATGTCAATGGCAACAAATCGCTGCAAACATGTGGATATCCCAACTGGGCTTTTGTCAAGTCAGCGAGAAAATCTGCTAAACACAATAATCAACAGAAAAATGCTAACAGACGGAAAAACATTGTCATTCCTTATGTTGCTGGAGTCTCAGAGAATTTCAGAAGGATTTTCAACAAACACAACATCCCAGTACATTTCAAACCCAGCAGGACTCTCAGACAGAGGCTGGTCCACCCTAAGGACAGAACCCCCACACACAAACAGAGTGGTGTGGTGTATGCAGTCCAGTGCAGCGAGGTCTGCTCAGACCGTTACATTGGAGAAACGAAGCAGCCTCTTCACAGACGAATGTCCCAACACAGGAGAGCCACCACCTCTGGACAAAACTCCGCTGTTCACCTCCACCTCACGGACAAGGGACACTCATTTGAGGATGAAAATGTGCAAATTTTGGACCGAGAGCACAGATGGTTTGAGAGGGGTGTTAAGGAAGCTTTGTATGTTAAGAGAGAAAAACCTTCTCTTAACAGAGGAGGAGGTCTGAGATTTCAACTTTCCAAGACTTACAACTCAGTTTTGGGGCTGATTCACAAACGTTTTACACCGGATGGGAGCAGAGGTGTCTTGTCTGTGAATTAGACTAGCAAAGTTTGTTGAGAAACCTCTGTTGTTGGGCTGTGAGGTGTTTTTTGTCAATTTACATACAGTTGTTGTGTCTGCTGTCAGAGACTTCAAGGGAACTCCCTACTGTTAAGGTGTGATCTGTCAATTTACATGTATGTGTTACCTCAGCTTGCAATTTACATATGATGGTGCGTGACTCCTGTTATAAATCCACACGCACACACAGTCTGGTTCATTGAATTGATAAAGCTTTTCGGATGAGAAGCGAAACGTCTTCTGTTACAAATAAAGTCCAGTTGATCTTGAATTGAACGCCTTTTTGATTTATCATGTCCTGGACGACTGAGAATCTTCACCAGCATATGTCAATGTCAATGTTAATTTTATTTATATAGCACATAAAAACAACCAAAGCTGACCAAAGTGCTGTACAGTAAAAAAAAAAAATACAGAGTAAAATGCATCTAGTGCCACTGAAACATAATAAAGTTATCAGTAAATATACAACAACAATAAAATCTGCTCAAAATTTGTTCTCAAACTCTGCAAGGATTAAATGCCAAGTAAAACAGATGAGTCTTGAGCAAAGATTTAAAAGTCTCAACAGTCTGAGCGGTCTTTAAATTCTCAGGTAAACTGTTCCACAGCTTTGGAGCAGTAACCGCAAAAGCCCGATCACCTCTGGATTTCATTCTGGATCTGGGGACATCTAAGAGAAACTGGTTGGTAGACCGGAGTGCTCTTACAGGAGTGTAGATGTTAATAAGATCACTTAACTATGACGGGGCCAGACCTTTTAAGATTTTAAAAACAAGCAATAAAATCTTAAAATCAATCCGATTGTGGACAGGGAGCCAGTGAAGAGAAGCCAGGACAGTGGTTAGATGTTCATATTTTTTAGTTGAAGTCAAAAGACGAGCTGCTGTGTTCTGGAAAGATTGGAAACGATGCAAAGATGATTTGTCTAAACCAACATACAGTGAATTACAATAGTCCAAACGAGAGGTAATAAAAGCGTGAATCACCTTTTCAAGGTCTCTGAAAGAGAGACAAGACTTCACCTTGGCAATGAGCCTTAGCTGGAAGAAACCGGATTTAACAACAGCATTTATCTGTTTGTCTAATTTAAAAGCACTATCAAAAATAACTCCCAGATTCCTGACATTGGAGTGGCTGTATGAAGCCAAGGGGCCAAGAACATTTAGGGTGTTACATTTGCCAAAGCTGATGGCTTCCGTTTTATTTTCATTTAGATTTAGAAAATTAAGTTTTAACCAGATTTTAATGTCATTCAGACAGTCCAGGAGTGGATCCAGTGGAGTGACCCTGTCTGACTCAATTGGAAGATATAACTGTGTATCATCAGCAAAGCAGTGAAAAGGAATGTTGTGTTTTCTAAAAATGGACCCCAAAGGCAACATGTACAAATTAAAAAGCAGTGGACCTAAAATAGACCCTTGAGGGACTCCACAGATCAAAGGAGCTGGAGATGAAGAACAGTTCCCTAAATGAACAGAAAAACTCCTGTCAGTCAGGTAGGATCTAAACCAGGATAAAACTGTGCCTTTGATACCGACCACGTGTTCCAGTCGTGACAACAAGATGTTGTGGTCCACAGTATCAAAGGCAGCAGAAAGGTCTAAAAGCACTAAAACAGCAGATCCTCCTGCATCAACAGTTAAAAGAAGGTCATTAAAAACTCTTAAAAGGGCTGTCTCTGTGCTGTGGCCTGATTTAAAACCTGACTGGAATTTTTCACCAATGCTGTTGGCAGTTAAAAACCTCTTAAGTTGATTAAAAACAACTTTCTCTAAAATTTTTGACAGAAAATGTAGTTTTGAAATAGGTGTATAATTTAAGAGCAGTGTTATGTCGAGGTTTTTCTTCTTTATGCGAGGCTGCACCACAGCATGTTTAAAAAAAGCTGGAATGCAGCCAGATGTCAGGGACATGTTAATCATGACAAGAACTAATGGTCCAAGTGTGTTAAAAACTTCCTTAAACAGTCGAGAGGGAACACAGTCCAAAGGTGAATTGGAAGGATGCATGTGATTCACAATGTCCCTTAAAACAATTAAAGTCACCGGCTCAAACTGTTCAAAGGCAGCTGAGGATGTAGCGAATGAGTATGGGTCTGTGTAAATTTGTGTTGAAGAGGGTCTCGGAGCAGTGATTTTATCTATAAAAAACTTAGAAAACTGTTCACACAGTGCAGGAGATTCTACAATATGACCAGCATCACAAGGATTCACAACAGAGTTAAAAATATTAAAAAGAACCTGAGGTCTGTGACTGTTGTTAGAAACCACGTTAGATTAAAAAAACAGTCTTTGCAGCTTTAACAGCTCTCTGATAATTTGACAAGCTGTCTTTAAAAATGTCCAGGGAAACCTGCAGTCTGTCCTTACACCATTTCCTCTCAGCCCGTCTGCACAGGCGTCTGAGCACGCGTGTGTTTTCGCTCAGCCACGGCTGACATGACTTCCTCCTTTTGGTTCTCAGAGGAGCAACAGAGTTCAAAATGTCAGAACATGTAAAACTAAAAAGTTCAGTAAACTCGTCCACGCTGGACACGGAGCAGAACTGAGGGTTGCAGGAGACAGAGTCATTAAAATCAGCTGAAAGCGCAGCGCTGTGGTTGAATTAATTGCGCGCGCAGAACGCACGGATGTTCTAGCCCGTTCCTTCCTACCAGAGACCACTGCAGTGAACAAAACGGGTAGATGGTCTGATAAAAGACTTCCACAGATTTCCACAGATGATATATTTATCCCATAGGATAGCACGAGATCCAGCGTATGCCCTTTTTCATGCGTTGCACCTGTGACGGACTGCATGAGATTAAAAGAGTCAATAATGTTCATAAAATCTTTGACCAGAGGGCCAGCCTCATAGTCCACGTGCAAATTAAAATCGCCTGTTAATAAAATTTGATCATAACGTAGCATAAGTCCCGTCATAAAATCAGTAAAATATTTAATAAAATACTTACTGTATTTAGGTGGCCGGTAGGAGAGAAGTTTATCTCCAACATCTGAAGTTCAAAACTCTGATAAGAATGAGTGGGAATCTGCCGACATTTAAAACTGGATTTAAAAACAGAAGCTAATCCACCTCCTTTACCTGTGGTCCGAAGAGAGCTGAAGAAAGCGCAGTCAGGAGGGAGAAGTTCAGAAAATGGAGCCGATACACCAACATGAATCCAAGTTTCTGTCAGAGAACATAAAATCCAGTTTTTTGGAGGTAAAAAAGTCATTCAGAATAAAAGTCTTATTGGTTAGGGACCTTGCATTCAGCAAGGCTACCCAGAGAGTCTGATCGGTGCTGTCTGCAGCAGGTGCGCGGGCCAGCTGGCGAAGATGTTTGAAGTTTATTGTGCTACATTTGGAAATCCTTTCCCATCTCCAATATGAAGACTCATGCTCCAAATAAAGGGGTGGAGCCACAGATTTAATCCAATGATGTCTCCATTCCTACAGACAGTTACTTGTATAATAGTGAGAAAAGCCAGAATTTTTGCCAGATAAGTTCAGATAGGCTTTAATTCTAATCAAAAATCCTCCTCGCTTTCCGCGTCTCCTTAAGCGTTTCCGAGGTTGAAAGGCGCAAGGCGCAGGGCGCACTGCGTAGGTAGTCCGGTATGGGCAAGACACTTAATCCCGAGTTGCTCCCGGTAGGACTGGATGGCGCCTTGCATGGCAGTCTGCCGCTACCGGTGTATGAATGTATGTATGAATGGGTGGATGGTTGGTATTGTAAAGTGCTTTGGGGCCCCTCATAGGGGGTTGGAAAGCGCTATATAAATAAGTTCCATTTACCATCCATTTAAGGTACCCTACATTTGTCTTTCTCT
>JBBPBX010053742.1:0-12495 GCA_038048925.1 Garcialebias charrua | reverse complement strand
ATTTTATTTCTTTAAACTAATTTTCAACAGTGATCTGCAATGAGTAGGATATGGTTCGATGTGGTTCATCCATCCAGCTTATTTATTATTTTAAAGGAGCTTCTGCACCATTTTATAACCATATGAACAACATCACATAGTGGTACATCATTATGAACGTACAATATTGATAATTATCCCCAGCTTTATAAATATAGGACAATGGCTACACTATAAGGGCGTCGAGAATTAACAAGAGGTAAAAAATAAAGGAAGAACACTCAGGCGTTTGCTTCTGTCGCCTTCCACACACAGAGTCCAGAATGGAAAGGAGGGCGTTACTAATTCAGCTGAGAGGAAATAAGAAAAGCAGCTCTCATTTGCTAATGACCATCAGAGACCTTGAGGTTTAATCAGTTAAGTGAGATGGAAATATGTCTTACATCTGACATTAATTGCAGGAGTGACGTTTTTGAACGAGAAGCATTTCGTCGGAGGACTTTGACAGAAGCATTTCGTCGGAGGACTTTGACAGAAGCATTTCGTCGGAGGACTTTGACAGGCTGTTCTCCGGTTTCCTGTGGACTTGCAGCCACCCTTATATGTTCTTCCTGCGGTTTTGAAGATAAATGTGCACATAGGAGGCCCTATGTAATAAGAGATGGGTTCTGATCTGTCTGTGGTTGGCTCTAAACACAAGCGTGTAAAAGCAGTTGCATGTTTCATGACGCCGTACTCAATAGTTTTCGCTGTCAGATTACGAGTCCTACAGCTTTGATTTATTGCACGTCTCTCTCTGTGTTCGCTAGAGCTGCTGGAACTGCGGTCGTAAGGCCAGCGAGACGTGTAGCGGCTGCAACACAGCACGCTACTGCGGCTCCTTCTGCCAACATAAGGACTGGGAGAAGCACCACCACGTCTGCGGTCAGACCCTGCAGGCGCAGCAGCAGCAGCAGCAGCAGTCCGGCCAGCAGCAAGGAGGCGTTCCAGGGTCAGAGACTCCTGCTCCCATCAGCTCCTCCGCCTGCACCCCGAGCAGTGGGGCCGGGAGTCCGGCTGCAACCCCGCCAGCTGCTACGCCGAGGTCCTCCACGCCCAGCACCCCGTCCTCTTCCGCCCTTGACGGCACACCACGCTAAGACTCGCACAAAAGCGAGAGCTCGCCAAGCGTACCAACCAGCCCTCAAACAGCACGACTGTTTGCGATCTTACATCGCCTCGCAAAGATTCAAGGACGGCACGGCCGACAGGCAGAGACGGCAACGCTTCTGTCGAACGTGCAGCGCAGTCCGAGGAGGACAACGAGGTTCCATAATCAGGTCATATTGACTTGTCGCGACTTTAAGGAAACACAAAGATATTCTTTGTTCTGAGTGAATGAAATGAAATATGGACATCCTTTTTATTGTTACGCTCTCTCTCTTCTTGTTGTACGTTTGTCGTCGTACCCGTCGTTGGTAATCTCGTTGTCATCGCAGCTTGTTTTTCTTTCTGTAAATATCAAAAAAAAAGAATCTGAGATATCCCTGAACCCAAGGCGATCACGTGCCCTCCCTTTTTAAATGGTTTTATTTTTCATCCTTAAATTAAGATTAATTTGCCGTCTGTAGCCAGGACATAAGACTAGCCCATTTAATTTTCCTTCACAACAAACCAAGGTGGCATTATTAGCTCGCAGAAAGATGGACTTGATCTGTTCTCATCGTAGATTTAAGGCCGGTGAATAAACAAGTTCCCTTCCTTCTGGGGGGGAGGGGGGGGTGAGCTGAACCTCTGGCCCGCAGACCGCTATGAAATGGGCAGATGTGCAGCAGATTGCGAGTGGAGCCAGCTGTTCAACCGATGTTATTTCCCCCTCACTTGTCATAATATGCAGGTCAGTGGGCTGTGAAATACAAATCCAACCCTCCAAAGGAAGTAAAGGGAAGACATCTTGGACAAGACGCTAAACTTTGCCTGCAGCACACCTGAAGGATGTGCTGAAAACAGTTCACACATTCACTCTCTGGGCTTTCAGAAGGACAGACGTGGGGCCATCCTCCTACATGCGAGACTGTCAAACCACCTGGATGGCAGCTGCCAGGCCACTCCGCTGGACGCCTGCTGTGTGGAGATTCACCTCCTTTTTTATCGTTTTTATTCATTTTCTGTATGGTGTTTAAGACTTCTGTCCTGTGGTGTCACTAATGGTTATTTATTGAGTATGCGTTGGGACAGTTGGGACGACGCGTTGTACCTAAACGCAGTCTCATTTCAAAGCCGAACTCTCTTTCTAGAAAGAGATTTAACAAAAGAGTTATTTCTTTTCCAAGCTGCTTTTCTATTACCGTATATGTGTAAATGGTCATTTTCTTTGCAGTTTCTTAAGTTTGATCCCCCCCTCCTCCCTTAAAGAAAAGACAAGCTATATCTCAGAGCTGCTACTTGAGTCTGACCCCGATCTTTTCTGAGAACTAGCATGTTGCGTGGAATGCTAACCTAAATATTTTGTACAAGGGACGTACAGTACATATATGTATTTGCACTGTCACATGAGTTATTTTGGCATGCTTTTTTTCCAGCATACTTGTGTGTCACTATGGAGCCATAATTCATCAACCTTTTGGACGTAGTATTAGATTTAATTTTGGGGTATGAGGTGGCTTAAATTGTGGGGACATAAACACCTAAACCATTTGTTTTTATACTCAACATACGACAAAAAGAACACCCATAATGTCAAGTTTTTCTTTGAAACGTTAGACAGTGCATGCACATTGCTGAGCATTTGTTGAATATTAGTTTTATTTTTAAGAAAAACTTCAAAACAACCAAAAAAAATTACAAAATACAAAAAAAAACAAGATTTAACAAAGTGATTTTCCAAATGCAGAGGTGAAGACTCCATTTGACAGCTTTAACACTGCAACGCACCAGGTAACACATACACACACACAGAGTTAATACACAAGTTAGACACAAAGACTCCAAAAGCAGCCAAAGACTGACACCAAGGACCAAAATCCTGATTTAAACACTTTTGAAAAAGAGATTTGTCTGCTCGGATTATTTATTTTTACAGGTTTGGTTTACACTGTCAAGACCAAAACTAAGTTCAGTGTCACTTTTTTTTAAATCCTTCATAAACATTAAACAGTTTAGATCTTGTAAAGCAAGTTTCTATGGAACATATATGAACAAAAATGATCTTACCTGTTGTGGATAGCTCTGTGAATTACTTCAGTTTAGCTAAATGTAGTTTATATTTTACCAGATTCATGTTTTTTTTTAATTCATTTCATATTAAAAACAATGACAATTTAAAAAAAAAAAAGAAAAATTGAACAAAACATAAAATGAAAGGAAGCAGAAGAAGAAAACATTTCTTATCATATCCGCTCCTTATCAAACAATCAATTCAAACTATCAATTCAAACATAAATATACTTATTTGTAATACAAAATAATATAGTCTCATCAGAGATATACAGTCACATCAAAATATCTAATATAATTTGTTAAATTAGAATCAACTTAAATGTAACTCTTCAACAAAATAGGTTTAATCATTTTCTTGAATATTAGTATGGTTGACAAGCTAAAAGCTGAAGTGTCAGGAACAAAGTGGATTGCTGCTTTCTTAAAACAACTCCAGTCTCAAAAAATCATATCTTTTCAATGAAATCCGGTTTTACAAACTTTTTGCACCACATTAATATTAGCCTTGCACGGCTACAGAGCTGCTGGCGTTGTTTGTGTTTGCCAAAAAATATATATATATATTCTGTAAATTGCTTGGTAAAGTAAAGCTGACTGCAACTTGAAGGTTTATAAAACAATATTATCATGAACTGCTATGAAGGTTTGGAGAAGAGTAGTCCTGGCCTCCCGTGGACTTGTGAGTTCATCAGTCAAATTTTTTTATTTTTTTATTTATTCATTTTACATAAAAATTACCAAAAGGAAAAAATATATAAAACCATTTCACATATTATATGAAAAGAAAACATAAAATGAAAGGTGGCAGAAAGAAGAAGAAATCTTATTTTATCTACCCCTTTTTTCAAAAACAAAACAATTCCAACAATCAATTCAAACAATAATTATCTGAGTAACAGAGCAAAAAGAGTAACTCTTCACAATCTACAAATTTCTAGTACGGTACATTAAACATTTAATTGAAAATATAGTATTTTTTTATTAATTAATCTCTATTTGTCTAAATTCAAAGAGCTGTCTACAACAGGTCAGATACAAATGTTCATAAGCTTTTCACAGAACTCTGCTTCAAAAGAGCTGAAGTACCGTATTCTCCGGCCTATAAGTCGCACCGGCCTATAAGTCGCACCAGTCCAATTATGTCCAATGAAGTGGAAAAATCCACGTATAAGTCGCACCGGCCTATAAGTCGCACCTCATGGCACAAAACGAGCACGCGCAGCAACAACAGACCCGCAGTGCAGCAAACAGACCTGCATCTCTTTGATCTTTAAAGATAAACACATAAAAAATGTATTTTTGTTAGCTGACATTACAGTAAAAGTGTGTCTCAGTTTAACTTTTCTTGATAAATGCACTTTGACGGTTAAAAACCGTTAAATTAAGTGACCATTTTTTTGACCGAAGTGAAAAAAAAACACGAAAACTCCACGTATAAGTCGCACCGGCCTATAAGTCGCAGGGCTTGGAAATGTAGGCAAAAAGGTGTGACTTATAGGCCGGAGTATACGGTATCTCTTTAACACACTTATTTAGTTACAATTGTAAGATAAAGTGTAAATTTAATGTAACCGCATTCATTGCAGTGATACATTTTACTTGGAGCAATAATAATACTGAATGTAACATAACTTTTGTAACCATTCTGAAGCAGAATTTGAGATCCGTTTGTTTTCTCCTCACACACTTCAGATGATGTCAGCTTTAAGCCGTTGTGTTTTTGAGACTATAGAAGTTCACACCACTATCATTCAGCATGTATTTTGTTTTAATTAATTTTGAGGAAATGATGAGTTTGTGGTTGCAGCTTTGTTGTAAACCTTCAATGTAAATCAAACAAACTTCTCTCATTAGCAGTAAAGGAGCATTTACCCCAACACACACAATGGTTCTTTACCATACACCTTGGTGCTACACAGAAGCGTGTTATATTTTAAAAAAAATCCTGACCTCAAGGAACAAGTGGAGGCCCACAAAAGTTTGGGGAAGTTTAACATCCTCATTTCTTCCCTCTTGTCTAATTAAAACACGCCTGTATTCTTGACATTGGTAATGGTTCCCAACCCTGATCCTTGAGGAACACCATCTTGCATGGTTTAGTTGTTTCTCTGCTCCAACACACCCGATTCAGTGGTTTAGTTAGTTCCTTAAGTTCGGCAGTAGCCTGTTCAGGTGTGTTGGAGCAGAGGAACAACAATAACATGCAGGATGGTGTTCCTCAGGGACCAGGATTGGGAACCATTGGGTTAAACAATCCAAATAGGTGTCTGACACCCTCTTTGCAAACTTCTCAGAAGCTGTCAAAAGACGGCCAAGCTACTTGAACACTAGTTTATTTCCAAGTACCGGTATACAACAAATAACGTGTTCATTACTATCAGGGCGAAATCTGAGTTTAAAAAAAAGAAAAAACTAAACTTGAACATTATCAGTTAATAATTCCTAGAAACGCTCTATTTTTTTCTTTACTCCCTTCTCTATCTGTGTTTTGCTACAAATTCCTCGGTGGCAAACAAGTCTCACTCTACCTCTTACAGCACGATAAGAGCATCAGTTGTGGCGCTGATACTGGTCACGTCGAAACCAAATGGGCACAAGAGAACAGGAAAATGTTTAAAAAACCAAAAGTCGAAGCTCATACAGCTGCAAAACCATATCACTACTTGGTAACAATGCAGACCTCATGAATAAATAAAACGTAAATGAAAAGAAACAACAAAAAAGAAAATACTTTTATGTTCTTTTATGCCTGTGGCATTTCTTGAGTTTGAACTGTTCGAACAAATCTAAAGAAAAGAGCCAATTTTAACGTAAAACATTTTTAATTCTTATGTTGTTGATACAAAGTAAGACCACGGTTAAAAACGTTTTTTTATTTTTTTATCTCACCCTCTTTTTTCCCCTTCTCTCCGTTGTGAAGACAGGCGGATGTGCTTGTTGACTTGTCAGCTGGGGGGAATTACAACATTCAAATCTTGTATAGAATTTCAAAAGGCATTGAATTTAGGCATGCCTGTTTACCAAACAGGAAATGTCACTGAAATTTCCTAAATGTCAGGAAACGTCGGGGGGAACTGTAAGAGCTAACCGCGAACAGCGTAGCATTAATCGAAGGGAATGAGTTGAAGTTAAAAACGTGGAAGGGTTTTTCCGTTCTCTTGAGAAAATGTAATGTAAAAAAAAAACAAAAAAAAGCTCAAATCATTTGAAGTTGTTGTGCAATACTTTATTGAGAAATTACAAACCACAGGTTAGTGGTAGGCTGACGCTGAGTGGTCTTTACATCACTTGGGGTCAGTGTCCTCTAGAGAGCTTTCCAGTCTACTATGTCAGAACTGTGGTTTCTTGTTGACTTTCTTTTTTCTTTATTAATTTTGATTCTTATTTTGGGCTGTAAACTATGGTCTGTCAGTCTGTGAAACTTTGCAGTATAATTATGGTATTGTTGTTCTCTTTACAGTGTAATAAATATGTTAATTCTTGCCCAGAGACTCAAGACTTTGTTGTGTTATTAGCACTTACACCAACAAGCATTAGTGTAGTTAATGGCAAATGTAAAGATTTGTTTTATGACAAAAAGGTTTTGAGTTTTCCACCACAGTTTATGTGGGACACGCCCACACCAGTTCAGATCAGTTTATTTACATAACACCAAATCGCACCATACGTTTTCTTAGGGCACTGAACAGGAACATTCAGTACATAGAAAAGTCAATTAGTAAAGTTATCTAAGGAAACCGGCAGACTCATTGAATCCTCACTTTGTCGCAGTCTCCCATCCTGAACAAGAAAAAAAGGCAACAGTTGAAAGGAAAAACTCCCTTTTAGCAGACGGGAACCAGAAGAAGAGACAAACGAACACAGACTGGCAGGTCCAGGTGCAGGTGGAAGGAAGACAAAAACCCACGTCAAGGATAGAAAAAATAATTACAAATACAAAACAGGTTGAGCAGAGTACCGTATTTTTCGGAGTATAGGTCGCACCTTTTTATCATTTTTTCATGGCCTGCTACCTAGTCAGGTGCGACCTATATATGGCTTTTTATAAAATAAGCTGATTTGTAATCATTTATTAACAAAAATTAAACTGAGACACACTCTTACAATAATGTCAGCTAACAAATATATTTTTTAGGTGTTTATCCTGCTAAAATTATTCATTTATTAAAGAAAAGTTCAGCTCAGACACATATTTGCTATAATTTTTTATCAAACAATTAATTGTTTTTAAGTGTTAATCTTCTTAAAAGCCTTGCTGTGCGCTCCTGTGGAAGAGACATTTGCAGCAGAGCTAAACACGGTCCACATTTTGACGTAGGTGCGACCTATACTCAGGTGCGACCTATATATGGATTTTTCCAATTCTTTGGCAATAATTGGATGGTGCGACCTATACTCGGGTGTGACCTATACTCCAAAAAATACGGCAAGTAAAGACAGTAGCAGAGTGAAGAAATGGGGTCAGTTTGTCCTCCAGCAGTCTAAGCCCATAGCAGCATAAGGGACAGCTCAGGAAACCCAAGCCGGCCTAGGATTTATCAAAAAGGAAATACTTAATCCCAGTCTTAAAACTGGACCATACCATACCATACCATACCATACCATTTTATTTATAAAGCACTTTAAACAGGAACAAGTCCACACCAAAGTGCTGACAACGTGGACAACGTGTCAGCCTCATGGACAGAAACTGGAAGTTGGTTCCACAAGAGAGGAGCCTTTTGGAAACTCCAGGAACCACACATAAGCCTGCAGTCTGAGAGCAAAGTGCTTTGGAAAATATGGAACAATAAGATCTGTAATATAAGATGGAGCTAGGATGTTGAGGGCTTTGTAGGCTAGAATAAGATTTTGAATTATATCTTAAATTTGACAGGGAGCCAGTGGAGAGAAGCTAAAACTGGAGAGATATGAGCTCTCCTACTAACTCCATTAAGACTCTGGCAGCGGCATTTTGGATCAACTGAAGACGTTTTAAAGAAGTATTTGGACACTCAGATAACAAACCATTACAATAGTCCAGTCTAGATATGACAAGTGCATGAACCAGTTTTTCTGCATCATTTTTAGATTAAAAAAAATTCTGATCTTAGTGATATTACGCAGGTGGAGGAAAGTGGAAACAGACAAGAACAAGCGTGTGAATGTTGTCAACAGACTTAAAGTTGGCAAAACCTAATTTAGCAGAAGCTAATTCTGACAAGGATTACCAAAGTTAGCAAAAACGATAATCAGTTAAACGACAAATTTGTTCCACTATCAGTTGTTAGTGGGTTAGCAGAACTGTGCCCACCACTGACAGTAAGTAACAAATGAAAAAGTTCCTAAAGTGTACATTTTGATTTTTTAACACATCAGGTAAATGTAGCCTGCATTGAAATAAATGTTCTGCATCTACGTATATACATTTATTAATGGAATGCATATTTCCCACTACAATTGCATGATCACCTCCACCATGAAAGGTGGGTGATAACTTGAGTTATAACATTTGAGGAGTGTAAGAAATACTTACATGCACCTGTAAGTCAAAGTCAACTTTATTGTCAAAACTGCAACATGTACAGGACGTACACAGGACTCTCAGACCCCTGGTGCAACATTAACCATTTAAACATTAAAACATTTAATAAACATTGGCATAAAATGAAATAATAAAGGTATGATACTGTCCTAATTTGTATTACAGCAGTAACAAAAAATAAAAAGTATATCTATAAAATAAAATGGAGGTCCTGACATTGTCATTTGTAGTAAAGTGACAAAGCAGCATGTGAAGTGAATGTACACAGTGCATGTATCAAGTCTTTGTCGTACGCCCTGACAGGGGGAATGAGACTATTTTTTATTTAGTTTGAGATAAAGTCTACATTCTACTCTAATTTTACACTTTACTTTTAGTTTTTCTTGCTGCTTACATTGCTCTTTAGTAAAGCTACTTCATTTTAAGCTGAACGGATTCAGCCATTTGTCATGCTAGAAAGATCCTTTCCTTTTTTTTTTTTACAGTCTTACCAATATGCAAACAACAAAATAACCTTTGCATAGACAGAAATTGAGTTCCTTTTTTTTTTTCAACAGAGTTCCTAATTTATATATTTTATCTTCATCCATCCATCCATCCATCCATTGTCTTCCGCTTATCCGGGGTCGGGTCGCGGGGGTAGCAGCCTAAGTAGGGAGGCCCAGACTTCCCTCTCCCCAGCCACTTGGAGCAGCTCCTCTGGGGGAATCCCAAGGCGTTCCCAGGCCAGCCGAGAAACATATATTTTATCTTGCATTAAACAAAATATTTAACATGTGTTGGGAAATGTCACCAATAAATTAAAAGGAGAACAAAGACTTGTGTTCAGTTTGGAAACATTACATTTAGATACAAAGCAGATTCTGTGCAAAGTAATTTATTTTCATCTCTGCTTGTTTAAGCACAATATAATTTATTGTTGCAAATGATACGTGACAATAGCTTAAAATAGTTCAGTGTTTGAAAACTGTTTGTTAATTTTAAACTTGCATGAGGTACAATACTGTAAAAATCACAGATTTTTTTTTTTAAATGGCTGCAGTGCCTAGAGCAGGATTCATCACCCCGTAACCACGACAACAGAGACAAGACTCAACGCTTTTCTTGGTGCCGACACATACTGTAATTTTACCACATTACATGTCTCAGTGCGGCAATCATGATCTTTTCATGTTCTTTTGTAAGGCAAGCCTGAGGTCGATATAAGGCCCTCCAGCAAGCTGTGGTTTTCTATTAACACTGGATATGTGCGTGCTTACTAACACGGAATAAGAAACAATTTAACCACCTCTAGCATGTGATGTAGAATCTCTCTGCAACCTGAAAGTCTAAGCATCTGCAACGCTGCAGAAAACCATCACCAGAGTGACAGAATGAACTATTACCATTAAAGGGAAGTTCAAATATGAGCCACTGATGGAACTAGTGCTGCTTTATCACAGTTACAATTAACCCTCCTAACTAACCTTTTGGCCTGACAAGATTGTAATGGGCCTCAAAGAGCTGGAATCAGCAGCTCCCTTTCAAAACGAGCGACAGCGAAGCCACAAAGCAGCTCGTCAGCTCTGAAGCACAGCCTTTTTATGACCCCATCCCCTATCCTTATCTCTGTGTTGAACCACTTTAGAAGTGATTAAGCTCAGGGATGAGTTGGACTGCTGTGATATTGCTGCCACATTCTTCCACATAAAGTTCATTGTGACCACGGCTCTTTTCTATTTCTCTGCCTCGTCTTCCTTTTCTTCGCTCTGAACCTTTTTCTCTCGCTCCCGCTCTCTCTTATCAAACCAGGCAGAGGCAGATGCCGACTTGAATTAAGCGCTGGTTTGAAAAGAGGGGTGCTGCTTGACGCTGATAACAATACAAAATGGATTTTCTCAAACAGAGAAAAACAGCTGTCTCCATTATTTGAATGCTTCACCTTTCTCCACTCCATTAATTGGCTCTTTGATCACGGGCAGAGGTGCACAGTGACTGATCAGGAGTAGTTTATTAGTAAAGAAGCCTGGAGGACCCAGAGGCGGCTGTCCGCGGCGGGCTGCAGGAGGCGAGATAAAGGCGTGGTAATGCCGATGTGAGTGAGTGCTGGTGTGAGTGATAGGGCTGTGCAGCCTGGCCCTCACTCTGACGCCTGGCTCGCGGGCGCTGAGGAGGAGAGTAGCAGGAAGCACTGTGAAACAGATATTAATTCAGACACGGTGATTCATCTTGTGAATGATAGGATCCGATTTTAGAACTGCTTGCCTCTTTAAGTGGTACACGTTTTTTCATTGCCTTCTATGTCCTTGCTTTGCAAACAAAATCAAGTACAGGTAGTCTCCGACTTACGAAGGAGTTCCGTTCCTACGCGCCGCCGTAACTAGAAAATCAACGTAAGTCGGAAAATACATCCAAACGGTACCTCATACCTACAGTACTGTATTTTACCAAGCACTTAGCCTATCCTAACACATTTCTCTACATAATTGTCAAAAACCACTTACATTTGGAGCCATAATGAAGGGAAAAAGGAGTTAATGGCCTACTGGGATGCTGGTGAAGCCGTTCCTCCGCCTGTTAGCATGTTAGCTCTGTGTCCCTCCAACATCTGAGGCTGCCTGTAGTTCACGCGGTCCAGACTGTTTACAGTAAGGCCTGTTAGCATGTTAGCTCTTGCTCCTCCGGTTCAGCGCTGCTGTTTCTGCCATCTGGTGACAAAAACCACCCTCCTAACCTCCTCTGCTCCTGTCCAAACAATGAGGTCTCCGTAATTTTCCACTGACTGCGTCAAGCTACTCTCCCCCATCCCTCCTGTAAACCTCCTGTAAATTTCCACTGTTCTCCGGTGAGTTTCGATACCGTATTTTTTGGTGTGAAGGCACATAAACCGCGTAACTCCTTGACTTCTCTAAATGGTTTTCAGAATCTGTTGGAATCCTGGCAAAAACCAATGCAGATTTGTTCCTGTCTTTGATTTTATACGTCTACCTTATAATGTTTTGCTAGTTTTTTGATACTTTGTTAAAAAAAGAATTTTTTTTTCTCTCTTTTTGTTTTCTATTGTTTATTGTTTGTTTGTTTATTGTTTAATGAAATTCTATCACTGCTGTTCATTGTTCTTTAGTTTTAGCAGGTCGCTTTCGTAAATGAGCCCATGAGGTTCAAAAGATTTACCTGACTAAATAAAGGTTGAATGAATGAAAAAAAAAACTCGAACAATGCTTTTCAATGGGAGGGCATTCGTAACCGCGAAACATCGTAAGTCGAGGCCGTCGTAACCCGAGGACTACCTGTAGTTTATAACATATTTTCTGGCATATAAGTCGTTTAAGTTTGCATAGATTTGTCAGTCCTGCAACTTATACACCAAAGCGACTTATATTTGGTTGATTTTTTTCCATACTCATAAAGCCATTTTTGACTGATGCTTTAAATTTCTAAGAACTGCAACGGTAAGTCCTCCCATGCACGTTCACTTTACTCAGCTGGTGCAGGCAGAAGAACACTGGAGAGCTAGTGGCTCTGGTCGCGATGGATGGATGGATGTTGCGGTGCTGCCCAGGCAAAATAAAGCTGTTTTGACTATTAAATAAAGGCATAATAAAGGCATAATAAGCATGACGGGTCAGCGGTGACACGTAATAAATGTGATTTACATGCCAAAGTGACATATATGTTTTTTCCTCTTCATGATGCTTTTTTTTTTTTTTACTGATGAGACTTATACTCCAGAGCAACTTATTTGCCAAAAAATACGGTACATAATATGGGTTTGTATTTTTTTTTCTTGTAATGTTGGCATAATAGGCCATAGT
>JBBPBX010053741.1:5454-23735 GCA_038048925.1 Garcialebias charrua | reverse complement strand
ATTCAGAATTGAAAAAGACTTCTGGACAGAAGTCGAAACGTTTTCTGCAACAAATAAAGTCCAGTTGATCTGTATTGAACGCCTTTTTTGATTTTATCATGTCCTGGACGACTGAGAATCTTCACCAGCATAAGCACAGTACAGGTAGTCCCTGACTTACAAGCGAGTTCCGTTACTACGAGGTGCTCGTAACACGAAAATTCGTATGTTGGAACCCGAAACACGTGTCGCTCGTAAGTCCGGATTTTCTGTTGTAAGTCGGAAAATGTATGCTAGCGTTACTACAAACACCCATTTTTCAACACAAACGTACATACATACTGGTTCATAAACATGCTCAGAACGTTGTTTACAAACGGTTAGCTAACACACTTTCATCTAAAAACACATACCAGATTTTCTGTATGTTCTGTACAACTTTACTGTTCATTAGTCAGCTCGTAAGTCCGGAACCTCGTATGTCGATGCGCTCGTAAGTCGGGGAGTGCCTGTATACCCACTGCAAAAATATAGACTACACCACTGGGCGAAACCCTCACAGAATCAACCTTTCCGACTCTAGAAAACTAAAGTGAGAAGAGTTTGGGACACTTGCAACAACTTTGTGACAATTTTAAAAGAAAGTTTGTCGTGTGTGCTTTGAACTTGTTCAAATGTTTGGTGATATCAGAGCAAGACAAACTCTTAGATTCATGCAAGAAAGTTTAGAAACCCTTGCAAACTTTAAAACCTTTGGAAAACTCTTGTTTGTTTTTTGCAATTTGTCTGCAACATTCGCCAATGAGATCCAAGCTTTAGCATTAAGTTGGTGCCTCAGATCAAATCCTGCTCAAGGGCCCCATAAAACTTTGAACTGGCCCTGCCTGATAATGCAAGAAGAAAAAACTCTATTCAAGATATAGAGATATATAGAGAGAAATATATATCCTATTCAAGATAGTTTAGTTGTGAATATAAGTACCGGTTTTTACTTTCAGGATCTGTCAAATCAAAGTAAAAAATTCAAAAGATATCATGTTTAAATACCAAAGGAAAAACACTAGCACTTCTTCCCACTGCTTTGTTTTTTCTGTTTCATTCTGAGCGTGGGTAAAAGTAGTAATTCGGGCCTGGGGGGCTTGAAATGACAAACTGACCTTCTCTGAAACCATTCATTGTGAAGCCACATCAAAACACACTTGTTCTGCTCCTGCGGGCTGCTGGCGGGTGGGAGGGAGAGCAGATCAAGGGGTCGAGGGTGCGTTTGTCTCAGAAGTTCCATTACCACAGTGATCTTCCTCCCTCGCAGCTCGGCCTTATCTTTTCCACTTTTCCACTTTTCTTTTTTATGTTCAATCTGTGTTTTTTATACAGTTTCCCTGCTCTTGTTCTGCAGCAGCTGCAGAGATCAGCTCTGGGTCTGCTGGCAGGTTTTATTGCAGATGGAAGTCTGAGCATGATATTCCAGTGTGGGCGGGAGGAAGAACGGTGTTCTGAGTCCTGTCTGGTGCATCTATCAAAATTAAACATGAAAAATGGGAAGTCTGTTTTGAACTGGCAGGAGTTTTATCAGATTTATTTTGATTTGCAAAAGATGGAAGATTTTGTTGTTATTGCCCACCTCCATGAAAGAGGGCGCTCATGTAATTGCCTGTGTGTTGTGTGTCTTTTAGCAAAATATCTCACAAACCACTGGATTTTACTGAGACTCTCGGAAAAGAGTTACTAAATGTGCATCTACAGCTGATTAACTTTTAGAACCGACCCAATTTAAAGATGGCCGCCTGTTACATGCCCTGGGCATGTTATTTTTATTCATTTCAGCGTGATGAGGTGTTGAGAGGTTTTGGGAGGCTGATTGACTTCAGCTGAGTATTAATTGGATTACGCTATTGGTGGGGTTGTTGGTCCGCCTATAAATAGGCTGGGTGGCGGAGATCCAGGCAGATCCAAGCCGAGGAAGCAGAACAAGCTGAAGAAGCAGAAGAAGCCGAGGAAGCTGAGGAAGCAGTAGAAGTAGAGGGGGAGTTTTGGAGCAGGATGGTTTTTGGTTTCCGTCCCTCCGCCCGCACCTGTCAGTCCGGGTTGCCACTCCCGAAGAAGACGCCTTTGTTGTTGGAAGCTGTGTGTGCTTGTCCTGAGCACTGAAGACTGAGGTCTGAGCGACCTGTTTGCCGTGAAGTTCTTTTTTTCTCCTAGACCAGATGGACCTTTGTTTTTGTTTTACTATCCTGACGCTGGATCCGACCTGGTGAGACCGGTTGTACCGTTTTTTGCTTTTTGTTATCTTAGGCGGGGCCTTTTGGATTTATTCCGGCACCCACAGTGGCTTCGACGGCCCTATATTGGGTTGGCCCCCTGGGGTACCGTTATATTTTGTTGGACCGGCTCACCAGGTCCGTCATTCGTTTGTTACTTTTGAGGTTCTGTGGACACGGGGAAGCCGAGGGTAAACTTTGTTCTTTTTTTCTCTTCGCAGAGCAGCCAGAGGCGGCACAACCAGAGCGCACCGCCAGAGAGCTTAAAAATATATATATATTTTTTTTTTTTTACCCTCCTTTTCGTCTCGTGTCCCTAAATATGCTATGTTCCCTAGGGATGTAACACCGCCCCACCTGTGACATTAACAAACACTAAAATGACAAAAACTCAATTCAACTGCATTTTAAAGATATTGCACTGATATTTGGTAGTAGCTGAGGGTCGTAACAACACAAGCTCAGAGATTTGATAGATCAAGTTTTTCATTTCAGTCTGCCAATAACGGAGTCAACCATGTCTGTCTGTTGGCAAAATATCTTTAGAACCATCCTTCGTAATGTGCAACAGCTTCAATCCTCAGGCTTTAAAAACATCCATAACCCACAATTTTATCTATTTTTGACACCAAAGTTGTATTTAAACACACATTTTTACCAACGGTTAAATTACAGTAACGCTACAATAATAACTGAAATCAATCTAAATTTTAAGACCGTTACAACAAGCTGGTTCAGTGCCACTAAAGGTCCGGTGTTTATCTATGAATCAAGTAGAAAAAAGATTCCTTGAGTTTATGTGCCACAGTTTAAACAAACATGCAATCTGTTGGTGCTCAGGGTACATGTTGGGCATGACTCTCAGCTACTACCACACCTAATTTTAGTGTAATATCTGTAAAATTGACCCAGTTATGTGCATCTATGTGTTTGTCTGTTAGATGTGGTGGCTATCTTGGATCAAATTGGCTCCAGAAATAAATTAGTTATAGACGTGCATTCAGTAACAATTTTTTGAGCGTTTCATTAAAATACTTTCAGTACAGTATTAAGATCTACCCACTTCATTCTACTCTAAGCTTCTGCCGAGAACAGAAGCTCCTCCTCTCCCTCTTCGCTTTGCTTTGCTGCTCTGTCTGTCTGTGAAACTGCTTCTGAGCCTCTCTTGCATATCTTCCGAACAAAAAAACGATGGACTTTTTCGGCCAGTTGGTCCCTCTACACAATAGCCTATATGCCACGGGGGGGCGTGACGTACTTCCGGCAAAATGCAACACCTACCCGCCACTTCCGGTTCCCATCCACCTCCGTTGTTGTTAGCGTTAGCTCCTAGTAGCAAACCATGACAACGAGCCGAAACGGGAAGCGGCCGCGCGCTACCGGCACTACACGTGAGTACCGTTGTGTCCGCCCACCGGTGGGAACAGCTGTTCCGCGGGGGGGTTTCGGCGAACATTTATCGCGGCTATCCGTAGGGGGAACGTCGCCATAATTTTATATGGTTTTATATGTGTATAGAGTTGTTATTGGTGTGTATGCCGATGTTTTATTAATTGTATTTAGTCATTTATGTTCGTGTCTTTCCCGCTAACCGGAAGTGCGCCGTCTGTGTAATGACTGCGGAGGTGCTGGAACGGAAGCCCGTGGCATATAGGCTATTTGATAACATTTCTTCAAAGAGAAGACAGGCTTTAGGCGAGCCGATTGCCATGTTGGCACGCACGCAGCTGGATATCTCATCGGCTTGAAGACTTGATGACGTGTCTATCTCTGCTGTCATCTGTGGATCTAAAGGACGCATATTTAATTGGATTTATGATAACTGGTTCCTGCTTTTTGGATTAGCTGGTTGCTGGTTTTATCTACAATTAAGGAAGTTCGTCTGCAGCAAATTTGAGACCCGATCATGCTGCTTGCCCAGTGGCGGTTCTAGACCAGTTGTACTGGTGGGGCCAAGCTGGGGCCAGAGGTTTTGTCAGAGGGGCACGTTCATCAGATGAACGTTGTTACCTGTATATAATTTTGGACTGAGAAACTGAACCAAGACTTCACCTAACAGTTATTTTCATTATCATTTTATTTGCTTATTAATATATTTTATTCAGTCAATACAAATACTGTGTAAAATGTTTTATATTTTTCTCATTTGATTTTTAAACTATTTTCTTTGGTTACAATGGTTAATCACTGCTTTAAAAAAATAAGAGTCAAGTAAGATTTCGAATCTGTCTTTTTCTCCGAGATGAACTTCAACAAAGACAGATTCGAAATCTTACTTAACTGTTAGATGAAGTCTTGGTTCAGTTTCTCAGTCCAAAATTATATACAGGTAACAACATTGGCTGCCCTACTATCACAGCAACTGTATTCTGCGATTTTGATTAATACAAAATCGTAGAATTTCATGATTTCTGGCAAACCGATCAACAAATGAGTGACTCATTTGTTGATCGGTTTGCCAGAAATCATCAAATTATGTTTGTATTCTGCATCTGTCTGTTAGCAAAATATCTTATGAACAACTGAACAGATTTTGATTAAACTTTCAAGAAATAATCACTGAATGGCTCTCTACGACTGGTTGACTTTTAAAGTACATCCAATTCAATCAATGGTGTTGGTCTGTTAGCAAAATATCTCATGACCCTCTGGACAGATTTTGAAAAATCTTTCAAGAAATAATAAACGGATGTTTCTTTACTGCTGATTAACTTTTGGATATATTTGAATTGAAGATGGCTGCAGCAGGCAATTGAAATAAGCCAAACTCAAAAATGGTTATAATTCAGTTAATTTTACAGATATGGAGTTAAGTGATTGTTTGTTTAAAGTTATTTAAAGTTATTTTATATATTCTTTTAAATAATGGGGTGATATAAGATTTTTTTCTTCTTTCTGCACTCTTTTCATTCAATGTTTTATTTTTGATGAATGTTTTATTTTGTCTCTTTTAAATGAATGAATAAATAAATTAAATAAAATATTAAATAGCTTTACATCTGCTAAGTTCTTGGCATAAACCAACACAGACATGTTCCTGTTTTTAGTGTTTTACATGCTTTATATTGTAGCTGTATTATGATATGATGCGAAGCCACGGAGCTCCCAGGCGGAAGCTGAAACAGCTGCCGTAATCAGAGCGCCCAACCCGGCATGAAAAAGAAAAACACACCGCTGGCTGAAGCCCTGAGCTCGATGGAATGTCCGGCGTAAAACTAACTTGACCGCGGTTTAATGTGACGCAGATGTGTTTATATAGCTCTGCAAACATTGAACGTTGTTGTCTTGCGGTGTTGAGTGTAAAATATTTCCACACAACGCACATGTTACGATGAAAAGTCGGCTAGCTGCTAGCTAAGATGCTACTCACCAGTGTTGTCCGATCTTGCGACAGAAACAAGCGTCCAGCTCCATGTAAACAATCCATAAACAAACGACCCGCTCTTTCAAAACGATGCCAAAACAAACCCAACAGAGTACTCAGTCAGCCCCTCACGCTTGTAGCTGCCTGCAAACTATGAACTGGATTTCCTGAATGTGAGGCGGGTCTTGTTACTCTGGGTTCATGAGACACGCCTCCGTTCAGGAAATCCATTCCATAGTTTGAAGCCAACGTGCATCATGGGTTGGATCGATACGTAAACAAGGCTGGTATCGGTATGTGCCTGCTCGGAGGGCGGGCCACAGGGCGGGCCAGGGTCCATCTTACACGGGCACGGGCCCGTGCGGGCCCGTGTGTAGAACCGCCACAGTGCTTGCCTTTGTGATGGCTTGGTTCTTGCCTGTGTACCCAGACTCAGTTGCCTTGGGCAGAATGGATCAGATCTTGGGGATTTTTACACAGGTACGTTCCATTGGTGTGTAGCCACATAATTTTGGACATTTTCAGAATCTTTTGGACCAACACAGACTCAAGGCAGATGTCATTATGTTCTGCCTGTACTCAAAACAACTGTATGTTTATCTAATCTGGTTCCCCGGCTGATCTTGATTACGCCTGGAGGACATGTAATCTGACGCTCACCCCTGCCCATTGGGGAACTCCACCATCAACCAGAGTGAACCAGCTGAATAAACATTCTGTCATCATTTCAGGACTCTTGGATTCTCATTAGCGTTGACCTTCGCCATTCCCCGACATCCTCGAGAATGTTCACGGATCTCATCGGAGGGAGCTGGTTGATTATTCCATCCTTATCAGAACTCTTACGGTGACCTCGAGAGTATCTATGAATATTGCTCATTGTTCTCGGTGTCTCCCCGCTCTGCAGAATGTCTACGTCATTATGTGCTTATCTGTGCGAGGTGTTTTTTAATATTATAATTTTTTTTCTCAGGTATGAAGAAAGATTTTAATAGGAATTTTTTCGCCTCCATTTCCTAATGTGTCTAATTTCATTACTTTTTGTCTGTCTAAGCAGATCTCACTTGTAAATGAGTCTTTGAGGCTCAATGTGACTTATCTGTCTAAATAAAGGTTGAATGAATGAATTCCAGTTCATAACATGGGACCAGTTTGGACTCTTAAACTGAAATGGGAAACAGACTTGGAGGAATCCATCAGACTCAGTCTGGTGAAAGATCATTCAGAACATTTATTCCTCAATCTGCCTGAGACATGCTGTAACTCAATTCAAGGTGGTGCACTGGCTGCACTGGTCCAAAGACGAACTGTCCAAGATCAAAACTGACCTGGACCCTGCATGTAACCACCGTAAACAAACTCCATCTATGCTCTTACACACATTCTAGACTTGTTCAAAACTGTGGACCTACTGGCAATCTATTCTTTATACAGTACTTTCTCTGGGATATGTACTCATCACCATTCATTTCATTGATTGGAGTGTGGCTTCATCCTTTAGCAAATATGAGAGGAATATGATTGTTTTTGACTCTCTTCTAGCCAGGAGACTTATTTTATGCAGATGGAAGGATCCGTATCCCCTGGCATATGAACAATGGACAAGAGAAGTCATGTGTCATGTTCATCTGGAAAATATTAGATACTTTGAAAGGATCTGTTGAGAGATTTTGGGACACTTGGCAGCCTTTTGTATCTTATATTAAAAGTATGTCAAAGCCTGTCTGATGTTTTCATGTCTGTGTAGCTGATCATGTATAAGAGGGGTAGGGTGGGAGGGGATTTTGTTGTAAAATAGCAGGCGATAAAAGAAGATTTTGTAATACAACTTTTAATCCATTTTACTAAAAGCAGAACATGAACACACTTTATTTTTTCCATTTGTCTTGGGAATACGTTCTAGTCAGCTTATGTTTGCCAGTGTAGTGTGATTGTTTTTCACTAGATCAATTTCAAATAGCTTTTGTTTAAACGTTTGAAAATGAGAAAGCTGAATACACCTTCATTGGACAATTTAAAGCCAAGCAATGAAACAGTACCAGGAACGTAGAGGTTCACCTGTTTCATCTTCTTCCCCAGCATGGAGGCGCTGGTGTCGATCACAAACACCACATTCTTGGGCACAGCAGGCAGTTCTTTGGGGGCAAAGTAGTGAACGAAATGTCCGTTTAGAACCTGGAGACAGAAGACAGGTGCAGCGATGCAGAAGAGTTTGGCAGCGTATAATATTTCATCCACCTGTTAGTCATTCAGCTATTTAGAGCCTATGGAGGTTCATGTTCAAACCGTTTCCCCGTTAACTAACTAAACGGGCATTATGAGGCAAAATGTTCTGACCTGGATGTCTCCGATACCCATGTCTCTTTGGACATCGTAGCGGACCACAAAGTCTCCCAGAATGCCGCTGGTGGAAATCTTGGCCTGTTGGACGATGTTGGGGCTGAAGCTGATCTTGCGGACGTTGTTTTCGTTCTTGATCACCGTGGTGACGGGAACTCCGTGTTTGGCTGGAGCACAAAGACAGGAAATGAGTCAGATTATTATTTTATTTCCTTTTTGGATCGAGAACAAAACACTAGAATAAATAAAGTGTCTGTCACCTTGAGGTAAATTTAACCCCCCTGAAAAAGGATCTCCATTTTCTGTTGTGTAGACTAGGAGGAAAACAGTTTGATGCAGGCATGAGCTGCATTTCCTAATATTTCTTTGAAGCTTTTATTCATAAAAAAACACCTGTAACATTTAGCGCCTGAAAGCATGAGTATATTCCTGAACCTGTTAACTTTGGTTCCTTGGGACGGGTTGCAGTGTTAGCAGCACCGTTGCTCTTGCCGTTGCGGAGCGGCAGCACCTCCAGGTCCGTGATGGGTGAGTGGTCGACGATGGCGATGTCCAGGCTGAGGCGGCTGACCAGCTGCAGGGGTCTAAGGCTGGTGACGTGCTCGTAGCGTCCCAGCCGTCGTTGTAGAAGCTCCTCGTACATCAGTAGGAAAATGGCTCGACTCCTGCCGGGAATGTTCACTGCCATTCTGAACACCTCCACCTCGGATTCTGGGCTGGAGAGGAGACATTTGACAGCCTCAACTAATGTGGTTTGTCTAAAACATAGCAAGACATTATTCTTTATTAATAAAAACAGTGATAGGGTTAGGTTAGGGTTAGCATTAGGTTAGGGTTAGGTTATGGATAGGGTTAAGTTAGGGATACGGTTAGGTTAGGGTTATCATTAGGTTAAGGTTAGTTTAGGGACCCTAACCTAACGATAACCCTAAATTAGGGTTATCATTAGGTTAGGGTTAGGTTAGGAATAGGGTTAGGGTTAAGGTGCAGTCTGCAGTTTCTGTAGTTCAGTCTGTAAGTTTTCTAAAAATATATTTTTAACATATTTCTTCACTCTGTCACTATCTCCTGACAGACTGATGTTAGACAAAGTAATCTCTGAAAAAAACTATAGTCCCCTTGCTTCTCCAGGTGTTACTAAAAGCATTTCTAAAAAGCCACAGTGACCCGCCGTTAACCAGCCAATAAAAACAGAGTTTTTAACCAGCCAATAAAAACAGAGCTTCTCACGCTCCTAACCCACGCCCCCGCCTGTCCCAGCCCCAGCGGCCGCGCACGTTCTCGTTCAAAGGATTGCAAAGCGATGCAAAACTGTTTTGTATGTGACACAAATGTATTAAATTCCCCTTCTTCATCCCTGATCTGGACTTTTCTTTTGTTTTTTTGCCAAAAGTCAAGTGATCGCTTCCTCCTCCGCTGACTCCATGACTGAAACAATGAGGAAATGAATGAATTTGTCACGAGCGAATTAAACTCGGGTTCAACGTGGCTGCGCGAGGCTCTGCAGATTTGCTGGTGTTCTGGTGTGCTGGACCAGCGCTCCATGTTTTTATTTTATTTTTTAGAACATTTTATTAACATATAAACACAGAAGATCGCAGTGGTTGAGACAGGACATGCAGTGGAGGCGGAGCTAAGGAGGCAGAGCTGAATTTCAGCGAGAGCAAGGGGGAGCAGAGCCATATATGGCTCTGAGGGGGAGGGACCAGAATGCTTTCCCTGTTGAAAAATTTTCTAAGTGCTGCGTTCTACAAAAACTGCAGACTGCACCTTTAGTTAGCATCAGGTTAAGGTTAGTTTATGTTAGGGTTAGGTTAGGGCAGTGCTTCTCAATTATTTTCTGTTACGCCCCCTTAGAAGAAGTAAACATTTTGTTTCCCACCCCGCAACTCTGCCACCACTGTAAATAGTATAATTTGTCTGTAAATTTGTTATCAGTACACCTCTGCATAACACTGTGTCCTTAATAACATTAAAGAAAAAATAATATAGATCAACTAACAACGAAGAACAAGTTTATTAACATTGGAGTTTTTTTTGTCTGTAACAGAAACAAATTAAAGTGCATCTATTTGCCTGGATTTTTTTAAAATCCTTATTTAAACAGTAAACATTTTTGACCATTTGATACTGAAAAGTAAAATTAAATTTAATCAATAAATAATAAATTTAAATTGATCAGCAACATTTTTAACTCAGTGTTTTATAAAACATTTGGACCTAAAAAAACAACAATGAATGGTAAATGGAGCTTACTTATATAGCGCTTTCCAGCCCCCTTTGAGGGGCCCCCAAAGCGCTTCACAGTACCAGCCATACACCCATTCATACACACATTCATACACCGGTAGCGGTAGACTGCCATGCAAGGCGCTGCCTGTCCTACCGGGAGTAACTCGGGGTTAAGTGTCTTGTCCAGGGACACAACGAGGTATGCAGTGACCGGGGATCGAACCTGAGACCTTCTGGTCTTGAGCCTGCTGCCCTGCCTCTACACCATCTCGGCCCCTGAATAATGAATAAAACAATTTGTGCTGATTTAAAAAAAAAAAAGTCAAAATGAAGAAGTCTGTGTCAAAAGCCGTTTTTGCATTGACCGGCCCTCAATGGCCCGGGCCGCCCCGCCTTCTAACCCGGGTTCGGCGTGTTTGCATTTTCCTTTTTTTCCCCGGGTCCGCCCTCGTTTTGGAACCATCTCCACCGTGGTTCTGATCGGGCCGGGCTCCCCGGCCCAGTTTGACGTCATTTACTGCTCACATTTGATTCGTTGTTTGCAGCAGGGGCTGGACTCGTTCTAACAACAACCACAGCGCTAGCTGAATTTCATTAAAATTTAACTACAGAAACCCCTAAAAAATATATTTGTTAGCTGAATATATATATTAGTGTTTCTGAGTTTAATTTTTGTTAATAACTGATTACAAATCAGCTTATGTATCAGCTTATGTTAGAACGTAAATAACACGAAGCGCGCACCCATTTCCGCCTTTCAGCGCGACCTGAATGTCATTAAAATATAACTAATATTGTCTAACTCTTGCGCGCAGCCAGGGTCTTAAAATATAACTAATAATCTAACTTCTACGTGCAGCTAGAATGTTAAGAGGGGTGATTCCTATATAGGTAAAGTGGACTCCTAAAATTCCAGTCCACCGCTGTGGCTCAGAGAGATTGTGCACTGCTATTACACTCTTTTATCTTGACCCGAGGAAGCGGGTTCACTTCCCATCTGGTACAAAGTTATTTTACTTTTTTTTTAATTGGAGTAAATAAAAAGGAGTTTGTTTGGTTAACAAACTCCTTTTTATTTACTGCGGCAAAAAAAGCATGTTCCCCAGAGTCGCATGCACCCTGCTGGCTTTGCCTCGGGCCCCCCCAGAGGGGTGCACCCCACTATTTGAGAAGGACTGGGGGTTATCTCGATGCATGATAACTGTCATTTCTTTAAAACTTCCAAAAAGTTCTGCCATCAAATGACTTTTAATTAGTTCAGACCTTTGGAAGTTTATTTTATTTTGATGGGATTCTGATTTATATCTCATGTCAAACATTGCATTCAAGTTTACCAGGAGAGAAACTATTTCATTTTTTAAAGACTCTTTAAAGATTTAAACCCATCTTGTTAGACATTTTTTTCCCCCACCCAGAGTTCTTTTACGGTGTCGTCAACGAATTCCACAATCAGCAGCGTTTTTCACGCATGCCACACCACATCATGACACTCCCACCTCTGTGTTTCACTGACAGGGCCTCAGGCTCAATCCAAACTCAACCACAATGTGTTTTTTTTTTTGAAGAGGAGGCAGTTTATTTAAGCATTTTATTCTTGATCACACACCACAGTTTTTGTGATGCTGTAGTTACAAAAACTCCGATTTAGTTCTTTTGTTTAATAGTTTCAAATGATTTTAGATCAGAACGTTCACTGTTTTCACGGCATGACGTCACTTCTTCCATTTTTGTCATTTCTTGGGACACATTTGTCCAACTCATGACTGACTATCTTAATCTTTGTGGTGTTAGTGTGGTTTGAGTTGATCCAGGAAGAGATTTTATACCTTGTGTCACTCGGCTCTTTGTTCTTGGGCTTGCCGTTCCCTTGTTTGACCCTCTTCTGCTTCGGTCGGACTTCACTCTGGTAGACACGCCCTCCAATGATCCTGGTTCAAGGGGGGTCAAAGGTCAAGCTTTAGAGTACCACATATATTCACGCGCTCTATTGTCGTGGCTCAGCTTGGTTTTTCATGGACAAAGGCCTCACAAAATGCTGTCAGTATCTATTTACACAGCCCCGTCCTGCACATGAACAGATCTGAGCCCTTTCTAACATTTTACACTCTTAAATCTTCATAAAAATGTAAACATCCAGACAAATGTCAAAGTTTATGGGGTTCTTTTTGTGTGTGTGTGTGTTTTTTTGTAGTTGTAAAGTGCTTTTAATTTATGCATGGTATTATGGGGGTGATACTCGTTTTTATTCTGTTTACTTTTTTCCTATTAAAAAAAAAAAGCCAGATTATAAATCAAAACTCGCAGTCGGCTGATATTGTACAACATGACCGAACTTTGCAAAAATGTATGGCCTTTTGACAAATCGAGGTAAGAAAAACTTCTTTGGATCTCTACAGCTCGGACGCACTTCATATTTAAATGGACATTTTGATATCTTTTACAGTTTATCTGTATTCATAGATACGTTTTATGATATTTGAAGGTTTTTAGTGGAACATTGACTCAACTTTTTAGCTTTCTGGGCCTCAAACAACTGCTAAAACGTCTTCCCATCACTATAAATTTAGTACTTAAGCTCAATTTTTTTCTTCTAAACAGATTTTTTTTATTTTTTACATGTAGTATTTCTTACATAAACACAATAGTTAAATAACATTTCCCACGCTTTGTCACATGGTTCAATAATTTTTCCAGTGCAACTTAAAGTTTTCGCACAGTGGTTGCTTTGTAAGGCTAACTTATATGTTTCTGTCTAGCAGACACAAATATGTAGATATTGCAGCGGCACTAATGGGCCACTGGAAGCCGCTTCAATATTTTTTGAAATCTTCCTTCTTTATATGTATATTTTATACATGGAAATGTCATTTTTTTCCTGATTAATTTGAAGTTTTGTTGGGATTCAGGGCATCTGCTGCATCAACACCCTTCAAACATTCTCCAGTTATGTTCACCATCTTTGCCACGGGCCACGGTGCAATTTTCCTCCCTTTTTTCGGAGAAAAAAGTCATAATCCTCAGATTAAAGTCAGAATCCGCAGATTAACGTCAGAATCTGCAGAGTAACGTCAGAATCCGCAGATTAAAGTCAGATTCCTCAGATTAAAATCAGAATTCCTCAGATTAAAATCAGAATCCGCAGATTAAAGTCAGAATCCTCAGATTAAAATCAGAATCCGCAGATTAAAGTCAGAATCCACAGATTAAAATCAGAATCCTCAGATTAAAATCAGAATCCTCAGATGAAATCAGAATCCACAGATTAAAATCAGAATCCTCAGATTAAATTCAGAATCCTCAGATTAAATCAGAATCCTTAGATTAAAGTCAGAATCCACAGATTAAAGTCAGAATTCACAGATTAAAGTCAGAATTCTCAGATTAAAGTCAGAATCAACAGATTAAAGTCAGAATTCACAGATTAAAGTCAGAATTCACAGATTGAAGTCAGAATCTGCAGATTAAAGCCAGAATCCGCAGCTTAAAATCAGAATCCTCAGATTAAATCAGAATTCTCAGATTAAAGTCAGAATCCACAGATTAAAGTCAGAATTCACATATTAAATTCATAATTCACATATTAAAGTCATAATCTGCAGATTAAAGTCAGAATCCACAGATTAAAGTCAGAATTCACAGATTAAAGTCAGAATCTGCAGATTAAAGCCAGAATCCTCAGATTAAAATCAGAATCCTCAGATTAAATCAGAATCCTCCGATTAAATCAGAATCCTCAGATTAAAGTCAGAATCCACAGATTAAAGTCAGAATTCACAGATTAAAGTCAGAATTCACAGATTAAAGTCAGAATTCGTCATAATCTGCACATTAAAGTTAGAATTCACAGATTAAAGTCAGAACTCACAGATTAAAGTCAGAATCTGCAGATTAAAGCCAGAATCCGCAGATTAAAATCAGAATCCTCAGATTAATCAGAATTCTCAGATTAAAGTCAGAATCCACAGATTAAAGTCAGAATTCACAGATTAAAATCAGAATCCTCAGATTAAATTCAGAATCCTCAGATTAAAGTCAGAATCTGCAGATTAAAGCCAGAATCCTCAGATTTAAATCAGAATCCTCAGATTAAATCAGAATCCTCAGATTAAATCAGAATCCTCAGATTAAAGTCAGAATCCACAGATTAAAGTCAGAATTCACAGATTAAAGTCAGAATTCACAGATTAAAGTCAGAATTCACAGATTAAAGTCATAATCTGCACATTAAAGTTAGAATTCACAGATTAAAGTCAGAACTCACAGATTAAAGTCAGAATCTGCAGATTAAAGCCAGAATCCGCAGATTAAAATCAGAATCCTCAGATTAATCAGAATTCTCAGATTAAAGTCAGAATCCACAGATTAAAGTCAGAATTCACAGATTAAAGTCAGAATTCACAGATTAAAGTCATAATCTGCAGATTAAAGTCAGAATCCACAGATTAAAGTCAGAATTCACAGATTAAAGTCAGAATCTGCAGATTAAAGCCAGAATCCTCAGATTAAAATCAGAATCCTCAGATTAAATCAGAATCCTCAGATTAAATCAGAATCCTCAGATTAAAGTCAGAATCCACAGATTAAAGTCAGAATTCACAGATTAAAGTCAGAATTCACAGATTAAAGTCATAATCTGCACATTAAAGTTAGAATTCACAGATTAAAGTCAGAACTCACAGATTAAAGTCAGAATCTGCAGATTAAAGCCAGAATCCGCAGATTAAAATCAGAATCCTCAGATTAATCAGAATTCTCAGATTAAAGTCAGAATCCACAGATTAAAGTCAGAATTCACAGATTAAAGTCAGAATTCACAGATTAAAGTCAGAATCTGCAGATTAAAGCCAGAATCCTCAGATTAAAATCAGAATCCTCAGATTAAATCAGAATTCTCAGATTAAAGTCAGAATCCACAGATTAAAGTCAGAATTCACAGATTAAAGTCAGAATTCACAGATTAAAGTCAGAATCTGCAGATTAAAGCCAGAATCCGCAGATTAAAATCAGAATCCACAGATTAAAGTCAGAATTCACAGATTAAATCAGAATCCTCAGATTAAAGTCAGAATGCACAGATTAAAGTCAGAATTCAATTCTTTGTTGCAACCAGGTCTCTCTTGTAAATGAGTCATCGAGGCTCAATGGGATTAACCTGCCTAAATAAAGGTTGAATGAATATTAATGAGAATCCACTCATAATATTATAGCAGGCTGCAAATATGCCAATAAAGAACATGTACTTTCTAAATCTTGCTTAAACCCATTGATTATTGGATTTTTTTGTAGATTAGTAGAAATATGGATCAACATTTTGATTAAAGAATAATTAAGTGCAAACCTGAATGTAAAACCCACTCTTGGATAGAAGATCCAAGAAGGAGGTTACGTTACATTCTCTCCTCTTCACATTTATCAAATCTAAAAAATAAAAAAATAGAATCCCTCTTCATGGAATGAAGTTTTATACTGGGTGATGTGAGCTGAAGGTGGAACGACATGCTTCCTACATGGTGAAGTTGGAGATGTAGGCTCCGGCGGGGACCTGGAACTGGAAGAGGCCTTCAGCCGCAGCAGAGTACCGGTTCAGCATGGCGCAGTGCACAGCAGTGAACGCGTAGCGGGAGATGATGGTGGTCTTGATGGACAGCTCTTGGATGTGAGGTTTGGCCTCCTGAAACACAACAACAAATCAGGACTCCCGTACACGCCCCATGGCTGAAACAGCTGCAGCGCTGTCGCGCGTAAAGACGCGTCGCTCCTGTGCGTAAAGTTGTTCCACCAGCCGCGCTTCACCACAGCTCCACAGGCAGTGGGACTGGTTCAGTGGGATTGGTTCAGTGGGACTGGTTCAGCTCAAATGATTACAACATTACAGAAACTTTGGCTCATCTGCGCGCTTGGCGGATTTCCTGCGTCCACACCCAGCGCCGCGCGCGCGTTTGGAGCAACACTCCACTTTTTATCTGACCTGAACTGGGTCATCCAGTCCAGATCAGAACATTTATCACTAGAATCACTTGTTCCGACCACTTGGGATCATCTAGAGGGAACAATAGCAGAATTCTAAGACGTGTTTCTGGATCTAAATGAGATTTATTTCTCACCTTGACAGGTTTCAGCTGCCGTGGCACCCTGCGCGCCTGCAGAGACAAACACGGTCAGGATGAAACTCATTTAAACACAAACGTGCACAAAGCGGCGGTGCAAGATCTTACAAAGTCCAAATCAAAGTGTGCCTGATCCGGATCATCCTCAAACTGGGAGTCCCCCAGTTGGCCCAGAGCAACGGGACTGAAGCAGAGCAGCATCAGCAGCAGCATCCTGCAGGTCGTCTCCATTACAAAGATAAACGACGCACCATCGTTCTTACTGGTAATCCTGCTGTCTGAGTCCCAGTCCAGATCAGACTGGAGAGAAAAAACGCCCCCCACCCACTAGTGTTGGGAGCAGTGGGATGAAAACTTCAACTTGCTGCCTTCAGGGACCGTCGGACAAAAGCTAAAAAAGGAGGAAACGTACAGATAAGTCAATGTGCATCAGTTTGTAGTATTCATGTTGCCATAGTGACGCAACAACACATATAATCTTTGTGTATTTTATATTTCAATTTGTCACTGATAATGTTTGAACTACTGTATATTGGTTTGTTAAGTGTCCTTGGGTGTCCTGAAAGGCGCTTTTAAATAAAATGATGATGATGATTATTATTATTATAACAACAGGACCACAAAGTGAGACTCCTTTTTAATTTTGTCTCTTTTCCGAGTTCAACCCACATTTCTTTAAATAAAAACCTAAATACTGCCGGTTACATGGTTCATTAGAGTAAAAAGCAGACGCTGATGGGTTCAGCTTAGACTGAATTCATGGAAAAATAAAATGTGTGCACAGGAAAAGAGATGTCTTTAAAATGACAATAAAAGCTTGTGCAAACAGTTACAGTATTACCAGACAGTCTTTACTTCTGTCAGAAACAGCAAGATCTGTTGTTTTTTTCTTCATTCATTTCTATTGAACAGAGTGGAAACACTGGAGTTTTTACCTCATGTGAATGGATAGTTTTAATTAGACAGTATAACTCTGTTTTTATTTTAACTGACAAAAAAAAAAAAAGAAGCAAACTCCTAAATATTTTTAAAGGGAAAAAAATAATCATTTAGTAGGATTTAACAGAGCTTTACTGCCACCTTGTGGTCAAATTAACACCTTACAACTTGTAATATACAGTACAGTATACTGTACTGTACAGGTATATATATACAGTATATTGTTACAACCAAGAAAAGAAAAGAAAGAAGAAACACTGAAACATTTTAAAACAATCTTATTTTTCTCCATTACACATGACAACTGTTTAAGAAAATGTACATTTAGTTTGTATACAATTTCAACAATTTCCTGCGGGATCAATAAAGTTCGATGATATCAGACCCCTATGATGATTACCATGGTAACGTCAATATATGGCCACAAAATGACATTCCATTGCAGTTTTGTGTGATTTCTAAGTTTAATCAAAATTTATAGGAATAATAACAGTTTTACTAGCTCATGTGAATAAATAATAGAAACTAAAATTTTACACTTTATTTCCATTGATAAAAATGAAACATCAATCAAGTGTGTGTCCTAAAAAATGTAGAAATGTGTAGAACCACTAGACTGAGGAACAGCTTCTTCCCTGAGGTTGTAGACTCATGAATCTGTAACCAGGATAATCACTGTGAAAAATATGCTGGTGAAGATTCTCAGTCGTCCAGGACATGATGAAATCAAAAAAGGCGTTCAATACAGGATCAACTGGACTTTATTTGTTGCAGAAAACGTTTCGACTTCTGTCCAGAAGTCTTTTTCAATTCTGAATGGAAGCTGTGAGAACGAGAAGTTTTATACAGGCTTACAAGTCACGCACCAACATATGAAATTGGAAACTGAAATAACACCACAAATTAACTAACATGCCCATTCTATTTAAATTGACAAAACGACACATCCCAGCTTAACAAAGGGGGGTTTGTAACACATACATGTAAATTGAAAGATCACACCTTAAACAGTAGGAGGTTCCCTTGAGGTCTCTGTTAGAAGACACAAAACTGTATGTAAAT